>JAKRSI010001216.1:2500-211551 GCA_029890345.1 Natrix helvetica helvetica | reverse complement strand
CCTCCCTTCAGTTCCCTCTTCCTCTTTCCTTCTGCCTCCTCTCCTTCCCTCTTTCCGCCTGCTTGCCTTCTTTCCTCTTTCCCTTATCCTTGTCTATCCTTCTTTCCTGCTCCTCCCCTCCTCCTCCCTTCCCGTAGACTTCTTGCTTGCTTCCCTTTAATTGTCCAGTTCCCTCCTCTTCCTCAGCCTTTCCCCTTCACTCTTTCCTCCTGCCTGCCTTCTTTCCTCTTTCCCTATCCCCTTCCTTTCTCTCTCCCTCCCTTCCCCTGCCTCCCTTCCAGTTCTTCTTCCCTCCTTCCTTCTGCCTCCTCCCTGCCTGCTTGCCAGCAGCACATCCTTTCCTTCCACCCTCCCTTCCTCCTTCCCTTCCTTCCTGCCTCATCCCTTCCCAGTTCCCTCCTTCCTCTTTCCCCCTGCCTGCCTGCCTTTCTTTCCTCTTTCCCTATCCTCCTATCCTTCGCTTTCTCGCCTCCCTTCCTTCCCTGCCCTCCCTTCCAGTTCCATTTCTTCCCTCCTTCCTTCTGCCGCCTTTCCTGCCTGCTTGCCTTCTTTCCTCTTTCCCTCTTGCTTGTCTATCCTCTCCCTCCTCCACTCTTCTTCCCTCCCTCCCTGCCAGGGCTCCTCCAGCATCCCAGCTGGAAAGACAGCAGCACAACAGTCGCCGTTACCAGGGGCGAAGGGGGTGGCGGTGGCAAGATCGGGCAACCGCCGCCCCTTTGTCCCTTCCCAACAGCGGCTGTTGCGCTTCCGCTTCCAGACGGAATGCTGGCGGTGGAGCTACTCGGGGGGAGGGCGAGCTACCTGCATAAAGACGCCGCCGAGGGCATGGCAGAATATATCCCGACTTGAAGTGGCAGCGCTGGGGACTGCTCAGAGACTCATCAGAGCCGCGGGCTGGAGCTGTGCAAAAAGTCTGCTTGGGCTGGGTGGGGGGGGGAAGGGAGGGAAGCCTGGGACAGCCATGCTTCCCCCCCTCCCACCCCCCGCCCGAGCAGGCTTCTTGCACAGCTCCAGCCTGCGGCTCCAATGAAAATCCACAGTGCGAAGTGCTGCCACTTCCAGGCGGGATATATTATGCCTCGCCCACGCCGCCGCCGCCGTTGCACCCAGATGGAAAGGGAGCCTTCGCGCCCCCCTTTACGGAGCCTCGCGCCCCCCCAGGGGGGCGCGCCCCACTATTTGAGAACCGCTGCACTAAAGTGAGAACAGATGCAGTTTAAGCAGAATGACCAGAGACTCCCTATAAAAGGTTCTTCATTACAAGGAGTGGAACAATTCCCCCATTAGAGCTAAATGCAGCTTTTATAGTCTCAAAAAAAAAGGTTTTTTTCCCCCCTTTTCAGATCAATCACGGTTTTGAGTCCCAGGTTGTGAGTGATGGAAATCCTTTCTTCTACCCAATGCTCCCTGCTGAGGGAGCCCTTTACCCAGGGATGGTGAAGCTGCTCCTCCATTTCAAGTGGACCTTGGTGGGTCTCCTTGCTCCAGACACTGAGAAGGGAGAAAGGTTCATGAGGACGATGACTTCCATGCTGGTCAGGAATGGCATTTGCCCAGTTATATCACAAACCTTTTCTCCGGTTTCTTTGAAAGCGAGTGTAGACTTGTCTTTATACATGAGTTGGAGAAAGATGAATGTCTTTATTTTTTGTGCAGAGCTGACTGCAAACCTTAATGTAGGTCTTTTCACTTTACATCAGATATGTGAAATGATTGCTGAACCTCCTAGAGGAAAAGTCTTGATCACCACAATTCGCTGGGACTTCACTGCTTATATGTCAAAAGAAACCTTTCTTGTTCAATACATCCATAGCATATTTTCCTTTCCTTTGATGACTATTGGAATTGAAAAAGTATGGCAGGATTGTGAAATTAGACTCTCTCATCACACACTTTTTAAAGACCTCCTTCCTTTGTTCCTACACCAATGATGCCTTTTCAGTGAAAGTCTGGAGATGGTGCAGGCAGAGAGAACAACTGGGAGCTCTCACGGAAGAGGAGATGGACATAATCCTGACAGAGGATGACTATTTCATTTACAACACAATCTGGGCTGTGGCACGGGCCTTAAATGCAGCCTATATATCCAGATCCAGGAGGACATTTATAGGTCGCAAAAATCTGGAAATTCCCATGCTGAAGGCTTGGCAGGTACTTATTTTCTCTTCTGACAATTATATTCTATTTTATTCTGATATTTTTATTGCATCCTGTATTCTGAATATAGAAATTAAATTAAACTCCAATTTTCCATTTGCTCTCCATTCTGCAATTCATTTCACCCTGCTAACTTCTTTCTTCTTTGGCTCTTTTTTTTAACAAGCAGAACCATTACCATGTCACACACAGTCTAAGGAAAGTGACCCATGTATATTAAGTTGTCTAACCTCTCTGTCCTCTCACTTCCTGGGCTGCTCTTCTGCTCCAGGGCAGCCTTTACCCAGAATGGGTCTCATTCTTTGGCTAAGAATCCCTTTGATTTTCCTTTCCCAGCACAAAACTCTCAGTAGAATCACAGATAATAATGGATCTCATCAAGCAGCAGCATATGGAGAAGCCTCTTTGGGCCAAGAAGCTAAGCAGGCTAAGGTCATGTGAGAAGATGAAGAGTTGGGTTGGGGAAAAGTCTAGGTTCAATAAAATGTAAGGAGATGAACTTCATTGGTACCAGAGATCATCTTTCATAATGAAGATCTGGGGTTTCTTCACTATGCCAAGTGACCCATCTTCCCCTCAATTTAGTTTCCTAAGCAAAGCCTGTCCCAAAGGTCCTTTGTCAAGAGACAACTGGACTTTCTGGTTTTTCTTTGAAGACATTTTGCTTCTAATCCAAGAAGTTTCTTCAGCTCTGACTGGATGATGTGGAATAGAAGGATTTATACCTCTTGCAGACAGTTCTTTAGGGAACAATTCCAATTCCTTTGTTGTGATCTTGAGCCAAATATCATCCACATACAGTGCCTGTAACACTGAGTGGGTGGAATTCCTGTGAAAAAGTCTAGGACTGTGGTTTCTACCTCTTCCATGTAGGGATTTGACACAATGGGGAACACAGGTGAACCCATGGTGCAGCCATTGTCTATAGAAACCTTCCTTGTATCTAAAATAGGTAGTGGTCAGGCTGAGGTCCAGTATGGCACGTATGTGGTTTGGGCTGAGGTTGGTTCTGTTACCTAAGGGGCTGTCCTCTAGCAATCAATTCCTGACAGCTCCAGTTGTTGGAATGCAGGTGAAGAGGGAAGTTACACCACGTCACAAACACAGGAATTGGAAGTGTTCACCAAATATATCAACTTGGTGGGAAGATACATCCATTTCACACAGGAAGATGCTAAGGAAACTAGTCTGGCCTTCCTGGACTATGAAGTACACATTGAGGAAGACAGAAGCCTTCACATTGAAGTTTACAGAAACCCCCCCACACACAGATCAATATTTACATTTTAATTCTCATCACCCACTGGAGCACAAAATGGGAGTCATTTGTGAAAATGGGAGTGAGAATCTCCATAGACACTAAAACACAACTACTAACAGAGCAAAGCCCCCCATCTTGATCCTCAAAATGAGAACTTATTTTTCTCTTCCTCTGTCTGTTGACCTGTATAGCAGTTTGCAGCTTTGTTTCTGTGTTGAGCATCTGATTTCATTTTGGCTTCATTGGCAGAATTCCTTCAGTGTCTTTGTGTACAACATCCATTTCCTTTTGGATTTTAACTTTGGACCTCATTAGTTCACACTGGATGTAACCTTTGCTGCATTTCCCTTTGGCTTTCCAATCTCTGCAGTGACAGCCGTGAATGGAAGAGATAAAAAAACATCATTGTTATTTTCCAAGTCATTCTTGCTTTTTCTAAGGTGTTTATTCTATATCACTCAGTACAGATCCTTTATGCCAGCTCAAATGGAGAGGTCTCGCCAGAGAGCTTCCTGTGTCTATGTAACATTGCCCATTTTCTCTTCCATTCCAGCTTCATCCTTTCCTTCGAACCGCTCAGTTTTATAATAATTCCATCAAAGGGGTATATTTGGATGAGAATGGAGAGCTGGTAGAAGACCTGGACATTATGAACATGGTGCTTTCCCCCAATTTCTCTATCAAGAAACGTGCCGTTGGGAGGCTAGAAAGAGTGGGATCCTTGGATTTCAAGTTGATGATGAACCAGAGAGCTATTGCGAAGATGGAAATTTATGTATGTATTTATTTTTATTTGTTTATTTATTTCATCAGGCATGAATTAGATAACAGATATAAATATGATTATGAATACATGAAATGAATACGAATACAAGGAAATATTAGGACAAGGTTGGTTATGCATACCCCTTAAGGACCTCTAAGGAATGGGGTGAGGTCAATAGTAGATAGTCTAAGGTTAAAGTTTTGGGGGCTTGGGGAAGAAACCACAGTGTCAGGTAGTACATTCTAGGCATTGACAATTGCTGAAGTTGTATTTTCTGCAATCAAGTTTGGAGCAGTTTACCTTGAGTTTGTATCTATGGTGTGCTGTTGTGGTTGAAGCTGTAGTATTCATTGACAGGCAGGACATTACAGCAGATGATTTTATGTACTATGCTTAGGTGTAGTAGATGGTGAAGTTCTAAGTTGTCTAAGCCCAAAATTTCAAATCTGGTGGTATAAGGTATTCTGTTGCAAGCAGAGGAGTGGAGGACTCTTCTCGTGAAACATCTCTAGACTCGTTCAATTATATTAATGTCTGATATGCAGTGGAGTTTCCAGACAGATGAGCTTAACAAGGTGGGGAAAAGACTTTATTCTGCTCTTTCTGAAGGTCATTCCAAGATGATAGCAGAATTGGAGCAGGGACGGATTTGAGATGTCATCTCAGTTCTTCCAGAGAGGAAACATCTTCCCATTAGATGTCCAGGTGTCTATGAGGAAATATTGAACAGTTTGATCAAAAGTCTACAAGGAAGCTATATTTATATCATTGGACAAAGTGATTGATTTTGCCAAAGCAGAAATCCATTCAACTTTCTCTTGAGTAGGCACATTAAGAACGTAAAATAAAAGTATAGTGGGAGAAAAAAAAAAATAGAAGAGAAGATAAATAGGCAAACAACAAGTAGCTTTGATGGACTCTACATTTCTTGTAGGCTTCGAATTTAGCAAAGCTAAAAAAATTTGGAGACGCCCAAATATTTCCTTTTCCCTCCTTTAGAAAATACAATAAATCATGTTGTGGATGTTATTTCTTTCCTTCTCCCTGCCCAGCCCCCTGCCCTCTTCTAGGTGTGTGGAAAGCTGTCCTCCAGGGTTCATGAAGGTAGCTCAGGAAGGGAAGCCCATCTGCTGCTACAATTGTCGTCCTTGTGCAGAAGGAACCATCTCCACCATGGAAGGTGAGTGACAGCAGGAGAAATGGGCAGATTTGGGGAGAATCGGAGATCCTGAGACTTTCCATGAACGGGCACTTTGAAAGGCTTGGCCAGACCTCTTTGAGTCTTGATCAAGATATACCTGTTTGCCATAGTGAATTGTAAGAAACGATCTTGGAGGTTAATGTGATATATAGGTCAAGCAAACAGGGATACAGATCATGGATACAGGATGAGTCTCAGTTAGAGAGATGAGAGAGATGATGTGAGAGAGGTGACATCTCTTACTCTTAATCTTTTACAACACACCTTCCATGTTTCAAATTACTATTTATGTCATTGCTCTCAGTAGTGAGAGTTTCTACATTCCAGATATAATGATCAAAGTTTGATTGGGTATTTATAAGAGGATTGATCAGATTCTGGCAAGTGTCCGTGGCTGATGGGTATTTGAGGCAGCCACAGTTTCAGTTTGCAACCACCTGCCTTGAATCAAAGGATTTACTTCTTTGCCAAAGGAGCCTCATAGGGTGTCTTGGCTGTGCTCTCCATTCTACTTTCTGTGAGCAGGAAGGGCTGGGGCAGCCTTATACAAGAATCATTTCACTGCCCTACAATAGTGTCCAAAATTGTGGAAACCTTTTGGGAAAAGCATATTTTTGAGGTTTGATGGCTAATAACACTACTTTGTTTGGAGTAGTACCGTAAATTATATATCAATGGAAAGATAATTTAATCAAAAATGTAATGCAACAGAGTTTGTTTATAATTATCTGTATTCTATGAAAAGTTATAGCCAAATAGAGCCAGCAATAAAACCCAGTTAATGGAAGCAATCATTCAATCTTGGTTTCACATGATAACAGCTGCAGAACTAAAAGACTTGGTTCGCTCCATGGGAAGATGTTGTTTAAGGCGATAATTCATGCTAAACGTTTCCCAAATAAGTATTAACTGACATGGTGATAATTTTTGTATATATCTCATCTTTTTCAATGGTGATAATTATTTTTATTTTTTTTTTTTTTTAAACATTAAAAAACATTAAAAAATCACATCGATTACGTACAGCATGTTGTTTGGTTGCAAGCTTTGTGCATCCGTATTTACAGTTACATATACAGTCATAAATTTTTCATCCAATATGAATAGGTACCTCACTTTCATTTTACATCATATGTTCAATTACAGTTAATATTTCTTCCTTTCAGCAAGCCTAATTCCTTTGCATTCTTAATTATCTATTTGATAACAATATACCTTTATATAATCACTTATTTTTACAATGTAAAAAAGACTTTTCCAACGATTTATCTTTATACGTCACTACTTTCAATTATGCATAATCCCCGCCAATCATCATCCATCAAGTTTGCTTATGTTCATTGTTGTCTTTGTACATCATAATTCAAAAAAAAAATGTTATTCCTTCATTTTTAAATAAAATATTCTAAATGCTCGCTTCATAAATATACCAATCTTTCATTACTTCCTTATTAAAAACTATTTATCAACAACAAAATATCTTTGTAATATACATCACCAATCACCAATCGTCTATTAAATGTACACAGATTCATTATTATCCTTATCCTTCATTTTAAAACAAAATATTCTAAATTATTCAATTCATATGTAAGTCGGTCTTTCATTGTATCATTATTAATCAATTTAACAACATAATTGTATTATTACTTATCTCCTTCAATTAAAACATAAGTAAAACATTTTTCATTTCCAGGTTTTTTTGTCCAACCACTGATAAAAACAAGTCCATATCTTATAAATTGCTCATCTTCTTGTTCTCTGATTTCAAATGTCAATTAGCTCATTTCAGCACACTCCATTATCTTTCGAATCACTTCCTTTTGTTTTGGTATTGTTTCATTTTTCCAATTTTTTGCAAATACAATTCTAGCTTCTGTTAGAATGTTTATAATCAAATATTTCAAGTCTTTATTGTAAGTTTCTGGTATAATTCCCAATAAAAAATGTCTGGTTTAAGATCTATGTGTTTGTGTATCATTTTCTCCAACCACATGTGAATCTTAGTCCAGTATCTTTTAGCTTCAATGCAAGTCCACAACATGTGGTAGTAAGAAACCAGGTATCTGATGACATTTCCAACACTTTTCAGATTTATCCTTAGACATTCTTGAAATTCTCGTTGGGGGTAGATGCCACCTGTAAAACATTCTTATAACAAATTTTCTCTATATGCAGTTGACATCGTCATTTTATAATTTTGTGACACAATTTCGGCCATTTCTCTAAATCAATCCCATGTCCAAAATCCCCCCCCCCAAGCTATCATAGTTTCTTTAACTTGTTCCTCTTGTAGTTTAACCTCTAATAGATATCCATATAAATTTTTAATTACTTTTTCATCAGTACCTGTTAAAATTTTGTCTAATTCAGTCATTTTGTTGTAAAGAACTTTTGATTTTCTATCTTCATTATATCTAGGGTGTATCTGCACATATGAATACCAATTCATTTCTATTCCTTCTTGTTTCGACTCTTGGATTGATTTGAGTTCACCCTCTGCATTCAATATTTCAACATATTTGTTTGTTCCTTTTTTATATATTATTGGATATGAAAAAGCTTCAAGAGTTGATATCCAGACTGGTGTGTTTAAGTAATGTAATCTTTTAACCTTTTCCCAATTTAATAGCAAAGCCTCCTCCCTTATATAATGTCTTCTAAAATAACCATGTGCTTTAGTTCCCTTCTACCATAAAAAAGCATGCCATCCCAACAGTAAATCATGACTCTCTACATTTAGTAATCTAGAGTTTTTTAGTGTTATCCACTCCTTAATCCACATCAAGTTTGTTGCTTGATAATATAACTCCCAGTCAGGTAAGCCCAATCCTCCTCTTGTTCTAGCATCTTGTAGCAACTTAAGTTTTATTTTTGCTTTTTTCCCTTGCCAAATAAACTTCAAAACTATTTTATTTAAATCTTCAAAAAAAATCCTTGCCCAAGCTGATTGGAATTGTCTGGAACAGATATAGGATTCTGGGTAAAATGTTCATTTTAATTGTAGAAATTCTTCCTATCATTGATAGTTGTAAATTTTCCCATTTCATCAAATCAGTCGCAATTTGTTGCTTTAGTCAAATATAATTGTCTTCCTTAAGAATACTACATAATTCATGCTAAACGTTACCCAAATAAGTATTAAGTGACATGGTTATAATTTTTGTATATCTCAGTTTTGCTATGTGTTTCAAGTTTCTTCTTTATAACTGCTATTCTAATAGCAAAATCAATCCTTCATCAAAGTTATTCAACTACATTCTTGATTAAATTTCCATTGATATATAAATTTATGGTACTACTCCAAAAAAATGGTGTTATTAGCCATCAAACCTCAAAAATACTGTACATTTTTCCCAAACGTTTTCCACAATTTTGGCCAGTAGTGTATCTGTTCAGGTGGCCCCTCTTTTGGGTCAGCCTCAGGTGACTTCCATTCATATTTCTTGAGGCTGACATTCCACAGGTACTGCTGGAGGCTCTTCTTTAAAGTCTTTATCTGAGTCCTGGCCCATGATGAGGAGAGGAGAATTATACATTGAACACATTTTGATCTCCTCGCTCCATATCCAACTCATCTTCACCTCCAATTAACGTTTTTTTTCCGCATGGCAAAGGTAGTGTTTATCCACTTCAGCTGGCATAAGCCACACTAGGCAATCCTCCACATGTACTTCATTCCATTGTAGGCAGGATCTCATTGGTGCCTTAAAGCTTTGGCAAAGGCTGGGCTCCAATTTTCAAGAGGCTCAGCAGTGAAAAGGTAACATGGCGGAACTGCCTTCCTTAAATTCCTCCTCCCTTCTTTTTCTCAAGAAGTTCATTGATGAAATGCTGACATCAAAAAAGAAAAGTAATGTTAAGATGTTCTAGATGGAGGGAAATGAAGAAACATTTTGATTTCAACTAAACAGTCATTCATACCAACAACTATTTTATCCAAAACTGCATTTTGATTAAAGAACATGTTAAAGGAAGATCCTTTTCTTTTTCAGATGCAGAGAAATGTACCAAATGTCCAGAAGATCAACATCCAAACACCAATCGAGTTCACTGTATCCCCAAGATTAAAAGTTATCTTTCTTACAAGGAAAATCTGGGGCTCATCCTGACTTCCATTGTTTTCCTCCTCTCTTTAACCACAGGCTTTGGCTTGTGGATCTTCATTAAATTCATGGAAACCCCAATTGTAAAAGCCAATAACGGGGACCTCTCCTACATCCTCCTGGTCTCCCTCCTGCTTTCCATCTTGACCTCCTTCTTGTTCATTGGCCGGCCAAGGAGGGTGACCTGCCTCCTCCGACAAACAGCCTTCAGCATTGTCTTCTCCATTGCCATTTCTTCCATCTTGGCCAAAACGATCACAGTGGTGTTAGCCTTCTTGGCAACAAAACCAGGGAATAAGGTTCAGAGATGGTTGGGGAAGAGCTTGGCCAACTCCATTGTCCTTTCTTGTTCTGGTCTCCAAGTTGTCATTTGCATCATCTGGTTGGGCACTTTCCCCCATTCCCTGACTCTGACATGCGCTCCCAACCTAGAGAGATCATCCTACAATGCAATGAAGGTTCTGTCACCATGTTTTATGTTGCCCTTGGGTACATGGGCTTCCTGTCTGCTGTCTGCTTCACGGTGGCTTTTCTGGCCAGGAATCTCCCTGGGGCCTTCAACGAAGCCAAGTTGATCTCCTTCAGCATGCTGGTCTTCTGCAGTGTCTGGGTGTCCTTTGTGCCTGCCTACCTGAGCACCAAGGGGAAGTACACGGTGGCTGTTCAGGTCTTCTCCATCTTGGCCTCCAGTGCTGGACTGCTTGGCTGCATTTTCATCCCCAAGTGCTTCATTATTATTTTTAGGCCAGATCTGAATACCAAAGAACATCTCATGTCAAAATAAAATTTAAAAAATGACGTTTACAAATTCATTATTTTTCAAAAATGGCATTTAGTAGTTTCAATTAACAGGTTTTGATCATTTAACATTTATGTATTGAACTTATACGATTCTCATCTTGTCTAAACTCAATGCAGCTTACAATCAATAAAAACAAGTGAAACTTTAAAACCTTCAAATAATAAATAGTATCACTAAAATTGCTTTACAATTGATAAAGGTGGTGAGTGGTGAGGAGGAAGATGCACAGGCGGAGCAGATATCCCTCCTATTCCTAAAGCTACTCCTGTTCCTGTTCTTCTGTATTCCTAAGCAAGACAATAACAAAATACCAAGTCTTATTTTTAGTCATGATAATGTGGGTAAAATGAGTTTCCAGATGAATCAGTTTTTCCCTTAAGCAAATGGGGGCCACACACATTTAAGAAACCTCCCAATAAGGAATGTAGCCTTGCAGCTCCTAGTGACCTGTGGGAAGTTATATCAGAACATTCCCACAGCAATTCCTGAATCTGAAGATGAAAAGGTGTCTTATAACTAAGGCTATTTTTCTTTGAAGATAAGAGAAGGGCAAGAAATAATCTGAGATTTCTTTTTTTTTCCAAAAAGTTTTATTGGTTTTTTAAAACATTTATAAGGAAAAGGATAAGTGGAATGGTTACAAATTTTGGCAGTTGCAAGTGTGGCAGATGCCCCCTCCCTCCAAACTCATAAGATATATCTAAGTAAAACATTAATACATAATCATAAAAAATCAGCATATTAGTTCTAGAAAAAAAAAGTTTTCAATCAATTTATATAGATATGATATATAGTCTAGATATGATTTCATTATTACTTTCGGTCTGTTTATAACATTGTGGTTTTCTTATTCATTTTTGTGATCTGAGCTTTCTTGGTGTTGCCCCTTCACCCCCCGCTGGCAGAGCTCTGGCCCCTCCCGTGTCCTGTATGACCGTTGTAGCGTCTTCTGTTTTTTCTAGGTTCGCTTTTTTTTTTTCAATAAAGGCCTGTGCCTCTATGGGTGTAATGATTCTGATTCTTGTCTCCTCCCAGAATATCAGCATACCTTCAGGCATCAACCATCTAAACCACACCCCCTTCTGGTATAGTTTATTCGCCAATTGCGAATAGTTTTTCCTTTTCTCCCAAATTTTTTTGGGGATCTGCTTCAGGATGGTTATCTCCCTGTCATGATATGTCAATGCTTGCCCCCTTTGTACACCCAGAATTTCATCTCTTGTGCTTTTCCTAAGGAATTTAATATGAACCTCCCTGGGTACATTGTATGTTCTGGCATATGCTGAATTCACTCTATAAAAACCAGATCTATCTCCCATTACATCTGCTGTTGATCTTTGTGTATGTATTCAGCTAAAATATTAGTCATAATGTCCCTTATATTTTCCCCATCTGCTTCTATTACATTTTGAAATCTAAGATAAAAGGACATTCTCTCACTCTGTTTTCATTTGCTGGATATCAAGTTCTTTGTTTCCCTTCTGTAAAGCCTCTACCCCCCCTCTCGCCTCCGCCACCCCACCCTCCACAAGGTCCAGTCTCTGTGAGTTCTTATAAATTTGGACTTGATTCTCTTTAATTTCTTCCTTCATTTCTTTTAATTGTTTCTTAATTTCTTCCTGGCCCTGTATAAGTTGCTGGAGCATTTGTTGCAAATCCATCTCTGTACTCTTAGGTTGCATCAGTTCTGTGATCTTTGACTGTGTGGCAGGACTGGATGTTGCAGATGTCGGTGCAGAAGTAGCAAAGCCAGGTTTCCCAGGGGGTGGTCTTTTTGGAGACATGGTTTATAAAACAAAAAAGATCAGTCAGTGTAGAGAGACTGGGCAGCTGGAGAAAGTAGAGCAGGCAGATGAGTCCAGGAGGCAGAAGATCCAAACAGGTGGGAGTTTCTTTAATCAGTCTAGCAATAGATGAAAGTTTTTCTCCAAAGAGTTCAGGAAATAACAACCCACAAGAGATTCCTCTGGGTGACACGGAGACAAAGACCGGAAGCCTGAATTTTAAAGGTGGAGTCAGGTTTCACAGTTCATGAAGACAACGGAAGTGTGCCATCTTGCCCTGCCAGCTTTGGGCTCAGAGGGGCATAGGAGAAATTTTAAAAGTTCACAAAGTTCTCAGGTCATCCATAAGTTCTGGAACTAAGTCCAATGAAAAACACTTTTACTGGGGTGAGGCATCATTAGTTGGCTCTCCCCCCTCCTCCTTCCCCTGGGGACGAGAGCAGAGTTTTTTCAAGCCGCTTGTCCAAGGGGGGGGAAATCCCCCTCCCCTCTAGCCGCTCCTCCCAAAAAAATCTGAAAGATTAACTTTTAAAATTACTGAAAAGTCCATCAACTCAAAAGTAAGGGAATGAAGAGAGGAAGCATCTCACCGCACCGCCGCTGCTTCCTTCAGTTTTGCGTTCTCCGATCGGCATGGAGCGAGACGCAGGCGCGCCCTCCAAAATTGCTCCCCGGTGCCTGGAGCAAAGCGGAGAAGCCCCCACCAGCCGCCACCAGTGCCAGAGCCTTCCGCGAGCCGCTCCCTCTGCAGGACGCCTCTCCGGGGCGTCCTGTGCCCCCCCCGAAGACGGGGGAAGCCCACCGAAGAGCGGGAGTGGGCAAAATTCTTGCCCGTCGCCGTAGCCGCCGGAACCGGAAGTCGCTAATCTGAGATTTCTTATGTTACCCCAGCCTAGTTGAAAATTACAGACCAATCTCACTATATTATGTCACCTGCAAAGTCATGGAATCAATCATTAATCAATCCATTACCCACCACATAGAGACAAACAACTTGCTCTCTAACAAGCAGTTTGGTTTCAGAAAAAGCTTGTCCTGTAATCTGCAACTCCTACACTCCAAAAACATATGGACTACGCAACTCAACCAGGATAAAGCAATAGATTCAATTTAGATAGACTTCTCCAAAGCCTTTGATTCAGTGGTACACGACAAACTACTGTTAAAACTAAAATCTTATGGCATTTCTGGTTCCCTACATAAGTGGATAGCTGCGTTCCCATCAAACGGGCAACAAATAGTCAAAATAGGGAGAGCCCTATCCAACCCTGCACCAATTAACAGCTGAGTCTCCCAAAGGCAGCGTCTTAGGACCCTCGCTCTTTATACTTTACATAAATGACCTTTGTGATCATCTCAAAAGCAGCTGCATCCTCTTCATTGAGGATGTAAAACTATTCAACACCACCGACAATGGTGTTGCCCTTCAAAACGACCTTGACTATGTGTCTGAATGGTTTAACAATGGGAAAACTCCAAATCTCAACCAACAAATGCTCTGTCTTATACATTGGCAAACACCAAATACAAGCTAGGCGGATACGACCTCGTAGACTACCCCCACTCTGTCAAGGACCATGGAATACTCATATCAAGTGATCTAAGCCCCAGAGCTCACTATAACGGCATTGCCAAAAAGGCATTAAGAGATGTTAACCTAATCTTGAGAAGCTTCTTCTCTTGCAATATTATACAGCAAACTAGGGCATAAAAAACTTTTGCTAGACTAATCCTCAAACACACCTTGTTTGTCTGGAATCAGCACTATATATCAGACATTAACACAAGTGGGCGAGTCCAGAGGTATTTCACGAGAAGGGAACTCCACTCCTGTCATGCCTCCAAGCCATCTTTTCTTTTGGGACTTCAGGCCTGCCACACTATCTCAATTGTGTTAATGTCCGATACACAGTGTGGAGTCCAGGCAGATGAACTGTATTCAAGAATTGGTCTGGCAAAGATTTTGTATGCCCTAGTTAGCAATACAATGTTACTAGAGAAGAAACTTTGCAAAATTAGGTTAACAACTCTTAATGCCCTTTTGACAATGCTGTTACAGTGAGCTCTGGGGCTTAGATCTTTTGAGATGAGTACTCCTAGGTCCTTGACAGAGTGAGGATCATCTATGAGGTCATATCTGTCCAGCTTGTATTTGGTGTTCTGATTTTTGTTGCCAATGTGTAAGACAGAGCATGTCTTTTCTTATCACCAATTGAAAACTGCACACATGTAACAGAAATGGGCCCTGTCCCAATTCAATCACCCTCACCAAAGGGATGGTACTTGCTGTGTGGAAACTGTGTCTTCTCCTATTTTCTGCCAGATGCTTCAGGAGGCTCCCTGTGCCACAGGGCACTTGTTCTCTTTTCATGCAATGCCAGTTGATCAAAACTACACTCCTCACGAACCCAAGGAAGTGTGCAGGAACATCAACCTCATTGGGGGCTTTCCATGGGACAGTAGAATTGTGATGACCTTATGGGGTAATTAAATGCAGAGACTCTTATGGGCTTGCTATCTCCATAATTGGCTCAACAGTCATAGCAGCCCATTTCTACCTCAATAGTAGAAAACTGGCTTCTTTAGTAATAAAAAGTATGAACCAAACTTCAAATGCTCCTGCTCTCCTGAACGAAGATTAGGAATAGCCAAGAACAGCAATTTTGAAGAACATCTTGGCCATTGACTTTCTATTGTGATTGTGAGGAGTTTCCAGATCCTCAAACTACGGCCCATTGGCTGGATTCGGCCTTCAAAATCAAAGTATCCAGCCTGCTTGCAGAGTGGTGGGATTCAGCCCCTCCCCTTGCTCCGCCCCTCACCATTGGCTTTATCTACTGCATCTACTCCAGCTGCACTTCTGGTTAGTTATTTCACTGGTTGAGCTGCACTTCTGATCACACGGCGGCTGCCCGAAGGTAAGGCCGGAGGGTGCTGGGAAGGACCAGCTGACTGAGGGGGGATCTCTCCAGTGCAGCCACATGATCCAGGGCCGGTGTGTGAGTAGGAGAGAGGGGATGCTGCTGGCTTGAAAAGCAGTTCTGCTGCCAGCCTGTAAATCAGTGCTTTAAAAGTCTTTAAAAATGCTTTAAAAGCAGCCTTTTGGGATGTTTTTCACAGTCATATGATCCAGAGCTGGTGCGTGAGTAGGGGAGGGGCAAGTACAGCAGGGACAAAGGCAAATGGAATGCTAAATTTGCCACGCCCACCCAGTCACATGACCACCTAGCCACACCCACCCAATCACATGACCACCTAGCCATTCTTACCCAGCCGATCCGGCCCCCCAACAGTCTGAGGTACTGTGAATCGGCCCACCGGTTTGCAAAGTTTGAGGACCCCTGCTTTAAACTCACCAACTATTCCTTGCAAATAAAAGTTACCATGCAGGATTTGGAAGATCCAGCTAAGCGAATCACACAACAATCATTCCAGGAGTTTCTAGAATTGGATGATCTCAGCTTGCCAGGGACAGGTGGGCTATGAAACCTGGCTCTAGAATTCCCAATTCTCTCCTGGCTGCCATTATCCTATTACTCTGCTCAGGGCAATGTTTAGGACTTTTGAGTTATTGTTTCCAGGAGAGTGCAAGACTAAACCCTGTTCTCTTGGGAGATCCATATGGTGACCCCCTTGAGGTCAAATGGGGAGACAGGACTGTGGGAAAAATCAGGTCTTAGATAAATGGAATTGATTCAATCAAGTTGCCATAAAGCACTATAAGTCCAATGTTTCTTATCTCAATACAACAATCCCAAAGATTTGCAATGGAAAATGCTTTCTTTTTGGGGGGTTGGCTTTATCAAAGTGGCTCCTCCTTTTGATTTATGTTTTTTCTTCCTGTTTTATTGCTCATTTGTTTTGCTTTTTGTTTTGCCTTAGTCCTTCCTTCCCAGAAGAAGGAACTTGAACTCAGTGACATATAGTAACTTGACACCCTTTACCTCTGAATACTTACATCTGTGTGCTTACATGATTTGCTTCTTATGTGTTAGTCTCTCCTGTCATTTTGAGATGATATGAATACAACTCTTTGTTCTGTGGGGCCTTCTCTCCATGTTATTTCAGGGACTCTCACCAGAGCATACAAATGAACAGTGCAGTAACAGTTCATTACTTGTTTTGTATCCTACATCCCATTCCACAAGTAGTAAAATGCTGAACACCGGAAGGTACCAGAGAATAGAGGAATTTCCCCTCCTTTAAGACAAATAATTTCTTTCCACTGTCAGCTGTCAGAGGTTACACTCTTAACTACAGGCATCCAAGATGGGTGAGGATTTTCCCTTCAATCCTCTTCTGGTTCCCCAGAGGTCTGGATGGAGGAAGGGAGAGAGCAAGGATAGCAAATTGACCAATAGCTGCTCCCCCACAGCTGGGTCTCTCCAGAACTGAAGGAGCTCAATGGAGGGACAGGTTCGAACCTGAGGACACCTTTTCCATTATTATATAGTGGTAGAAGTTGGATATTGAACACTTGGGGGTAAATAGGGAATCAAGAGGTTTTTTTTTTTTAAAAAATCATCTGACAATCAGCAAAGGTCAATTACCAACCACAGGTCTTTATTTCCCCCCCCCCCCCCATCCGAAAAACTGCCAATGATAGACAGGCTAGGTAGTACTAGGAGAATCACACAACTGAGAAGTGACAAAGATAGGTGGATGCCAACCCTCTCAGAAAGGCTCAGGCTATGAAGATCTCTGCTACAGAAGATTCCTCACCAGGAGGCAAAAAGTCTGTTCAGCACCTCAGCCCAGAGAAGCTGGAATGGGAGGCTAAGAGAGAGGAACCCATGAAAAGGGTGAAAGTTGATTTGGAGCTTAACTGAAGGGAGATTGATGAGAAAGAGCATCAAACCCAAATAGAGCTCTGGAAGTTGCAACACTGATTCATCTACACTAAACCTTCTCCTCCTGACAGAACCAGACCTTGGGGGAATTGAAATACCAATTCTGAAAGAACCATGAAGGAGATGAGGCTGAGACCTTCCTAGCTAACTCTGAAGATACCTACCACGCTAAAAGCAGTCAAAAACCCAGGATATGGTTCATATGTCTCCTCTCTTAAAGGATTGCTTAAGCCAGATATTGGCTAACTTGTGTGCTGAGGAAAAGAAGGGCTACCAATTGGTTTAAAATACAAATAATAACTGTTAACTTATTTTATTTTTTGATTATTTATTGTTATATTATTATATTGATTAAAATAACTATTTTTATCTCCTTCAGTTTTAAATAACATCAGTTGTCAAACAGAGGCAAATGAAGCATATAAACCAACAACTGCAATCAAAAATTAAATGTTATAATCCGAAGAACCAATTTCAAAATCAGGTCCCTGCTTTTATCATTAGTTGTTCCTTTGTGTTTAGATCTGGTCTCAGGAGGATAATGTAGCACTTGGGGATGAAGATGCAGCCCAACAGCCCAGCACCAGAGGCCAAGATGGAGAAGACCTGCACGGCTACCATGGACTTTCCTTTGGTGCTCAGGTAGGTGGGCAGGAAAGGAAGGAGATCCAGACACTGCAGAAGACCAACATGCTGAAAGTGATCAGCTTGGCTTCATTAAAGGCCCCAGGCAGGTTCCTGGCCATGAAAGCCACTGTGAAGCAAATGGCAGCTAGGAAACCCATGTAACCAAGGACAACATAAAACATGGTGGTGGAGCCTTCGTTGCATTGAATGATGATCTTTCCAGGCTGGGAGTGCATGTCAGAGTCAGGGAATGGGGGAGAAACTCCCAGCCACATGGCACAGATGAAAATTTGGACACCTGAACAAGAAAGGATGATGGAGTTGGCTAAGCTCTTCCCTAACCATCTTCTCATCCTGTTTCCTGGTTTTGAGGCCAGGAAGGCCAGCACCACCATGATAGTTTTGGCCAACACAGAAGACACAGCTACCGAGAAGACAATGCTGAACATTGTTTGTCGGAGAAGACAGCTGGCTTTCCTTGGTTTCCCAATGAAGAAAAAGGGGGACAAAAAGCAAAGCAGGAGAGAGATCAGGAGGATGAAGGAGACGTCCCGGTTGTTGGATTTGACAATGGGAGTTTCTAGGGATTGAAGGAATAGGATTAAAATGAACACTGTGGTTAGGAACAAGAGTAGGGCAAAGGAGATGAGGATGATCCCCAGATGTTCTTCATAGGACAGGAAGATGGTTCTTGGGGGGATACATTTGACTTGATTCTTATTTGGATATTGATCATCTGGACATTTGGTGCATTTTTCAGTATCTGAGGGAACAAAATAATATTTCTTTTATAGTCTTTCAAATTTCAATAAAACCTTTGGGTGAGATGTTATACTGAAAGATAGGAATGCCTTAGTAAATTGTATATGCACTCCAGACAAAAAATCCCCAGTATATAAAAAACTATAAAAACAAGAACAAGAAAATAAAACTAAAAGGAGGAGGAGCCAATGTCGCTACGAGACCAACATGCAATCTCAATGCTCTGAGATCGCTGCTGAAACTTTTATCGCTGGGTGGTCCAATCGGACCTAAACCTCCCAGCAGAGATGCTGAATGGGAAGAATACGTCCTGTTGATCTCAGTGACACCACAAAGTCCCTGATTGATCCAGGAGAAGTTCTTCTAGCTGACGATAAAAGCACAGCCCCTAGGCTGATTAAGTTGGGACGGAAAGGAAATGGAAAGAGAAAGTGTTTACAGCTGGTGAGGAATTTTTACCATTTTAAAAGAGACTGCCCACAAAAAACTTAAAATTAATTTAAATCTGAGAACAGAAGAAATAAGTGGTGGAATTAAACTTTGAATGGTTTTGGTCAGTGCGTTATCTTGCTTCTTAAATGCTATTTTTATGGATGGAATGTATGCAAGCCCTTTAAAACGAATGGATTAAGTTTTCTTCTTCTATCTTTTTTTTTATTATTTTTGCAAGCTATGGACTAAAATTTTCATTCTTCATTACTATGTGTGTTTTCCTCTTTTTCTCTTCTGTTTTACTCAAGAATTTGATTTTTATTTTTTTAACTTGGAATATTAAAAAAAGGAAACAAAGAGAATTCTAACAACAGAGGGAAAGTTAGTGCTGCTGCTCGGAGGCTGGAGGCTTGTATATTGGGAACAAAGCACTTTCACTTTCCTCACTGAACAGTCTGGCTTGGCAATTCAAAGTCTCACAGTTGGTTTATAGAGAGTGATAAGACCAAAGGACGAATTGTTTACACAGGTGTCCTTTTGAACTATGTCTCTAACCAGAGAAAGTGAAAAGAAGATATTTTACTGTGAATTTATGTTTAACCTTGTAAAAATCCTTCAAGCCAGAGCAGCAGTATTTGTCAGCTGGAAATTATGGCACAACTTCAACAGCAGAAAGAAGCTTTAAGTTTGCAAAAGATAATGTTTGAAATTCAGAAATTATCAAACACATTTGAGAGGACGGAGAAGAAGTGGGAAAATCTAGAGCATCTAACAGTAAAATATGATGAAGAAGTTGGAGATGTTTATCAAGTGGAAAAAGTGGAGGTTAGAGTCCTAAAAATTGGTTTGTGGTTTGTGTCTGGAAATGGAAATAATGGAATACAGAAAGGGGAGTTAGATGGATGGGAACTCTACCTCAGATGGCAAGGCACAGAAGAAGAAAAAACAAAAGAATTTATGGAGCTAAAGAGACAAATTTTATTAGCAACATCATTGATAACACCAGGTTTTGATAACTATCTTTAAAGCGCTCCATGGCTCAGGACCTAGTTACTTGCGGGATCATATTCTGCCCCATACATCCCTGCGACCAATTCGCTCGCACAGAGAGGGACTCCTCCAGGTGCCGTCCACCAGACAGTGTCGAGGGGCGGCGCCTAGGAGTAGAGCCTTCTCTGTGGCGGGCCCAGCCCTGTGGAATGACCTCCCTCCGGATATTAGGACTATGTCTGACCTCCGCTCCTTCCGAGTTAAGCTCAAGACCCACCTATTCCAAGTAGCTGGCCTGGCTCAACCATGATCTAACTATATCGCTCCTGACGGGTTTTTATTAGTGTAATTTAAGTGAATTTATTTATTGGGGTTTTTAAATATTGTGATTTTAATTGTTTTATCTATCAGCTTACCTCCTCCTTGTATACGTCCTATACACGTCTTTGTTATATGTATGTCCTGTCCAGATATGTATTTTATATGTTTTATTGTACGCCGCCCCAAGTCCTTCGGGAGAGGGTGCGGCCAAGAAATAAATATTCATTCATTCATTCATTCATTCATTCATTCATTCATTCATTCATTCATTCACAGACAATTAAATATAAACTGATCAAGGAAACAGAAGAAGGGCATCAAAATTATATGAGAGACTCAATAAGCAATGAGTTGCAAAGAGGAGTCCATGCAAATTTGATTAAGGAGGACTGATTAGAGGTCTGATACCACAAATGGCAGAAGACATGAGATCTTTTTTTGCTACTGGAAAGATGCAGGTTGATAGATGAACGTGTATAATCTAAACCTGGTTAAATTTAGTGAAATTTAGTGGGCAATAGATATGGTTAAATAAACAACTGAGAATGATAATAATGTAGACATATATATTGGTATGACAAGTAATAATTGGATATGAATATTGAATGATACCTATGAAAGGAAGATTAGAAATTATTTGGTTATATATAAAGGTTAATAAAAAAGAACTAAGTTGAATTTAGCTAAGTTTTGATTATAAGGGGGGGAAATGCTATGATAATGGATAGAGTTAAATGAAGGAGGGAATAATGATAACAATGTATGTATGTGTATATTATGTGTGTACAACACATAAGGAAATTGGATATAAATTGTAAACAGTGATTTGGAAAGGAGGATTAGAAATTTTTGTTACTAAATATTATTGATATTTTGCCAGAATAGGCCATAAGGATATCGTGTTATTGGAGGATATTAGAAATAACAAATGAAATGCCAGTATGTGGTCAGGTTTTAAATCTTGGTACATTTTATGATGAAGGACGATTAAACAATTATAGTCAAATGAAAATGGAGGCATGATGATAGTAATATGTAAAAAATATCTGATTTAAAATACCTGAGTTAATACGACTTTTTGTGATGACAATGGAAGAGACGCACACAAAGATTTTTGTAACCAACTGATACACTTTCTACAGTATGTAAAGAAGGAGGATTCTCTGTGTGTGTGTTTGTTTTGAAAATTAATTTTTTTAAAAAAAAAAACTTTAAAAAAAACTAAAAGAAGAAATATCTGGTGCCACAAACTCCCTTCTCTGAGGTAATCCTCCAGATTCTTATCTTTCACTGACTTTACTTTGAGTTTCTTTGTTTGTTTAATTTTTAAATTTTTGACAGATGCTACACATACATTTTTCCCAGGAATATTTAAACTCAGTTATTGATGATTGACCCACCAACTATGCTCTCAATAAATTCTGTAAAAATCCTGGACACACAGGGTAAAAGTTGATAACATGGTTGGATCCATGGAGAGCCTCTTGAGAGAAGGGTTGTAATATTGCCAACTTCAGGGGAGATTGTACAGCCCCTTCCCATTAAAAATCATTATCTACCCTGGATTAGGTAGTATCTCCAAGCTGTAGAAATCCCTGAAAATGTGATTCTGTCAACAGTCCTGGGAATCACTTGGTAATAGAGCCCTGCGTGCTTGTTGCATAGTTGGTAGCATCTTGAGGCATTCCTCTCTTGCTGTCTTAGTGTTTATTTCTCATTATATTAATTTTTAATTATTGCTTTAATTGTATGCCAACAAGAGTCACTTTGTATGAAATAAACAGCCACATAAATTCAATAAATAAATTTGAAAATAAAGAGATCTTAAGAAAGATTAATTCATGAAAGAATTCAAGAAGAGAACTGAATCCATCCTCTCTAGATTTGGGCAGCAATTTTAAATAGAGAATGAATTCAACATTAGTATCAATGGATATTAAGTATATTCATCTTTTATTAGTTTCCCCACCACCACCACCCACGTTTTCTGTTATCTTTAATCCTAATACAGCAGCATGTTCAACTTTTTTCCCTTTTTCAAAATCAGGACTATATTCCTTTTTTTTTTGTTGGTGTTATAACTGTTTCCTACATCTGAATATTTAACAAAAAAGAAAATTGAAAAGATAAGAAAAAGTGGGAAGGAAATATCCACTTGACGGTTTTATGATGAGACATCTCTTTGGTTTTTATTGTTCCTTCAACCCAAATCTCTCCCTCAATTGTTCCTCCCAATTAGATATTTCAACTTATTAGGATTTATGATCGGAAGTTGACCGGAAGTTCTCCAGCTGGACAGATGTGGGGGTGGGAGGGCTCTCAAGAGCCTCACATGGACCCTGTCTGACAAACCATCTCCAAGATCTTTTTTAGATCAGACCCCCCCTGGAGGGGGCGAAGAAGTGCCAGCGTCTCATCAGACCCAGGGGGACGCAACAGGTCCCTTGCATGTCGGAGATTTGCCTTTTGAATCGGAGTAGGGGCAGCAGCATGGCAACATGGCTGAACAAGAAGCTGACTTCCAGCCAAAGCAAATGAACAGGAGTGTGAGGAAGAGATGAAAGACCGGTAAGAAAATTCATCTAACCCACAGTCATAAATCAAACTTGGGAAAGGCAGAGAATCTTGAGAGCATAAATAATATTGATGGTCAGATCAGGATTTTTTTCAAAAAGAAAGAAAGAAAAGGAAAATGGAGGGTTGAAACATTAGTCCCCCCCCTCCCAAAAAAAGCCATTTGTTTGAAACAATTCAGACAGAAAGGAAGAAAGTAGAGAAGTGACAAACCCACTCAAACACAAACTCTAAATTTGGTTTTGGACTTGAAAAGATTGTGTTTTTAAAGGAGTCTAGGAGTGTGAAGATTTACTTCGTCCAAGTGTCTTTTAACTAACATATCTTAAGCAACCCCAATTAATGAGGGGTGGAATGTAACAAGGGAGAAAGATCAAGAAAAAAGCACTATCTCCTCACTGACAACTGATAACCTAATATTGCTGTGTGGGAAATTCTAATTAAACAATTGCCATAAATCAGAACTTGGAAAAGCAGGAGGCAAAGAAAAAACATATCTGAGTTTTGGCTGTATGCAAGCTGGTTCCAATTAATATATTTTGAGCAGCTATAACCAACGAAAGGTGAAAGTAGCAAGAAAAATAATAATAACAAAATTAAGAACAGGGAAATACGAAAGGTTTTTCCCCCCCTTTTTTCTGCAAAAGATTAAGATGGTTCCAGCTTCTCTTCCATTTTCACAGTAGTTGAATTAACTAAATTTAAGGTGGACCAGAACCTCGAAATAAGATTTGTATAACTAACTGCAATTTTGGAACAGGACATTAAGGAAGAACAAAAGACCAAGATGGCTCCCATTGCTCTTCCCCACAGCAGCTGAAGTAGATAAATTTTAGGTGGACCAGAACCCTGAAATAAGAACTGTATAACTAACTGTAACTTTGGAATTGGACATCATGGAAAGCTGGGAATTTGAAGAACTTTGAAGAACTACATGAAATCATAAAAAATATGCATAAATCATTAAAATTATGCCTAAATAGAATTCTGAACCCAGAGAAGCAGGTATTTACAAAAGAAGGCGAAGAAGAAGGGGGAAAAGAAAATGAAGGGGTAGAAACGGTGGGAAATAAAAAGCAGACAAAAAACTCTATGGGCTTGGCAGTGGTATAGGGAAAATTGTAAAAGAGTGATGTGTCCCAACAAAAGGGAATAAAAAAGCAGACAAAAGGTGTTTTGGAGGCTGTCAGTGGCATAAGGAAAATTGAAGCAAGAGGTTACGCCCAACAAAAGAAATATATAAAATATTTTTTTGATGGTTGCTTAGGGAAAATTGAAGAGGGTGGACATGTCAAAACAAAGAAAAGGGAGAAGGCAGGAAAAGAGAACTGGGACAAACGACTTACTAGGAAAAAAAAATCAAACAACTAGAAATCGTTATATGGGTAAATATAAAGCTAAGAAGATTATGCCTAAATATGATAATAAAATGGAGAGTTGCTAACTGGTTGAATATGATAATGGAAAGATAATTAAATAGAGGTTAATATATATGGAATATGGACAAATATGAAACTGATATGGGAAGATTGTAAAACAGAGGTTTGTGATTCACTTTTATACATGATAATTAAACTGAGTTGCTAATTGATTGAATATGACAATAGAAGGACAATTAAGCATGAGTTAAAATATATGAAACATGGACATATATAGAACTTTTAAGAGGATGAACAAAGTGAGATACATACTACTTGTTATTCTATATAGTAGATTAAGGGAATTGTAATAAAACATTGAACAGCAAGGATTGCCAATATGGAACGACACATCCAAATTGGCAAATAAAAGAGAGATTTCCTAACCAATTCAAAACATCCTTCTTCCTACCTCATCCTTCAAAATCTTTTTCTTATCTCTCCCATTGTGGTAGTAATTGGACACCATGAAAATTAAGAACAAAACCATCAAACTTACATTTGTCTTTAAAATGCATAACGTCACCCACCTTCCTGAGTGGAGATGGTCCCCTCCGGACAAGGAACGCAGTCATAGCAGCAAACTGGCTCTCCTTCTCGAGCCTTCTTGACAAATCCAGGCTGACATTTTCCCACACATTTGGACTGAGGCAGAGACTGAGAAGAGAAAGAAGAAATGCCAAAGGAAATATGTTGAGGTTCATTATTCATGAAAGATGGAGGTAGACATGAACATTACCCAAGTAGTCTCTGGGCTTCACTTAGGCCAGTGGTCTGAAATTTTAAGTACTCAAAGAACCATTTGGAACCATTTCCCACAGAAAACACTGGGACCACAATACCTAGGTGGGTGTGGCCAACTCAATGTCACTCCCACCCAGTCACATGGCCCACACAGCCACACCTACCTGGGTTTTGTTGATCCCAGTTTTTCTGTGGGAAATGGATCACTCGCTCTCTCTCTGTTTTTTTCTCTCCCTCCAACTCTGTCATTTCTGTTCCTCTCCCTTTCTCCCCCCTTCTCTCTTTCTCATTTGCTTATCCCTTTTTCCTCCCATTTTCTCGCTCTATCATTTTCTCATTTTCCTCTCTCTTTTTGTCCCCTTTTCTCTCTCCCCATCTCTCCATCTCTCTCTCCCTCCCTCTCATATTTGAGCATCATATTTGAGGGGCTTTCAAAGAGAAGAGGGAGTCAAGTTTTTTTCCAAAATACCTGAAGGACAGACAAGGAATAATGGATGGAAACTGAACAAGGAGAGATTCAACCTGGAAATAAGGAGAAATTTTCTGACAGTGAGAGCAATCAACCGATGGAACAGAAGTTGCCTTCAGAAATTGTAGGAGCTTATTCACTGGAGGGTTTCAAGAAGAGATTCAACTGCCAACTAACAGAAATGATGTAGGGTCTCCTGCTTTAGAGGGGGGTTGGACTAGATTGCCTACAAGGTCCCTTTTGACTCTTTCCCCCCCTGTTATTTCCCAATTGGACCAACAGAATTTCCATCAAATCTTGTTTTCATTTCATTGGATTCAATCCAAACCTGAAGTTAGGCTCTGGTTAACAGAATTGCCTTCATCCCTAATATTTGGAGACAAGGAACAAGTGAATCTGAAGCTATTAACCTGAAGTTCTTCAGTATATGAGTGTCTCTCTCACCAGTTTCATGGTGATAAATTTGAAAAGAGTCATTAATTGGCAATGATTTGTGTCCCAAATAATAATCTCCCCAAATCTCAATTTTTGATATAGCTGAATCAGATCATAACAGCTTCAGCATTATAGTATCTAAAGGATTCTTAGGTCAATAGAACTGAAGGCCCCCATCTATCTAATATAATTATTAGTTTTACTCCACATATTCAATTCTAAGTGAAGGTAACCACTTTTTTGACTGGTTTACCACACTTGAAAAGGCTCCTACTTCTTTGGAAAAAATGAAAAAAAGACACCAAGATTTCCCCCACCTTGTTGAGCAACTGTAGCTCTGACAAAGCATCCTGTTTAATTATAAGTCGCTGCCTTTCAAACCATCCCAAATGCTTGTTGATGGGATCCTCCTTGGGAAGAACCACCCTACTAAGGATCCTTAGATCTGCTGCTAGGTCTCCATTTTGATCCAAGTAGATTTTCAGCAGGGAAACATTGTACAATTCCTGATTCTTTAGAAATGGATGGAGCTAGAATGGAAACATCCAGGAATTTAAAAAGCAGAAATCTTGTTTTTTTTTCTTTCTCACATTAGTTTTTTACATTTGAATCTTTCTTCTGTGGTTGTTTAACTTCTAAGTATTGTGAGTTGGGAGAACAAGTGTTGCCACTATCTTCAAAACTCAAGAACAAAAGTTCAGTAATAGTTCTCAATCACTTAGTATATTGAACAAAAGTATAGTGAGAAGATCTATGTCAACCTTGAAGCAAACCTGCTGAGGCCATTTTTTTGGCTTCAGGGTGGCCACAAGGCAGAAGAGGGGACAGGGAGGGGGGAAATTAGATATATGTTTTTGCCATCAAAAGAAAAAAAGGTTTTCCTATGGGAACCAAGGTCATTCCAACAACAGGTGGCTTAGAGAGGAGGAGTGGAGTAACCAAGCAACCTGCCAGCACCTTTATTAGACAATGTGACTGATGACTTGGAGGACAGGGGGAACTTTCATTTTTTATATTAGGTGAAAAAATATGACCTTTCAGAGTCAGCTTTCAACATTTTGTCAATATGACCTATCCAATAAACTGTTCTTTGAGGAATCTATCTGCCTCGGAGTTCTGCTTTTCAATGGGTGCATTACCTGAAACACTGACAATATAATTGACTGAAAAATGTCAATTAGGGTACATTTTAGGAAAGGTCACCAATCAATTGAAGAAAAAACACAAATAAGTAGGGGTATTCATAAACTCCTTGAAAACAACAAGGTGATTAGGAGAAAGCAAGGATTTGTCAAGAAAATAGTTGCAAGGCTATTCCTCATTCAAGTAGAGCAGGGGGGGGGGGGGGGATGTTCAGATGAACCAATCTACTTTATTGTAAGACTATATTATCAATGGGAATGTCCAAATCTTTTAATGAACTTTTTTAACGGTCAAAAAAATTAGGGAGGAACTTGTCTGACTTCTTTTTCTGCCTGTTATGCAGCTGCTGGTTTCCTCCCCCACATCTTATCTGATTCTTCCCTAGCAGCATCTCTTTCTCTCATCCTCCAAATTCATTCCAACATCTCATCACACTTCCTTATTAAATGTGTGAATGGTGGTGATATTACTTGATTTTAGCAAAGAATCAACAAAATCCTTCCTTATGTGGTGCATGGGGATCTTCCTAATTGAGCAATGTATGACATGATAATTAAATGGATACAATTGTCTTTAAAATAATAATGTCAAATAATAATAACAATAATGTCATTAATGACCCAGTTGAATCATAAAAGTCCTCTTGAAGGAGCCACACTTGGAGAAGAAAAATTTGGGGTGAATGGGGATCTTCTTTATTGAGCAATGCATGGCATGATAATGATAATAAGTGGATACAATTGTCTTTAAAATTGCATTCAAATAAATTTGAATCTTACTGATACAATTGGGAAGTTATGAAAAGCAATTAGACCTTGGTCATTGCTTCTGCTATATTTTCATTAAAAAAGGAAGTAGATGAATCATGATTTTGTGATGCAGAAATTATAAAAGCTATTTTGATCTCCTTTAAAAATTCCCATTTTCCAGAACATAAAATATGATTTTGAGATAGAGGGAGGTGCACATGTAAAATCCAGTTGGAAACTAGTTTTTAACATTTAGGACTTGATATATCATTGCATTTTGTGTATAACACAAACGAATGGCATCCATAATCTACATCTTTCTCTAAGATTCATTCGTTATTTTTCTCACATTATTCTACATGTGGAATGATTACTGATTATAATAAGCTAGTAGTAATATTTTAATGATATGATAATAACCATATTATTAATTTGAAAATAATGTCATTAATGACCCAGTTGAATCATAAAAGTCCTCTTGAAGGAGCCACACTTGGAGAAGAAAATTTTTACCTGTTTTAGGGAAGGACAAAGGAGATGAGGAAGAGATCAAAGGAGCTGCTTTTAGCCTTGAGGAAAGACTACAAGGAGAAGAGCTATGCTGGTTTACAGAAGCTTAAAAATCAGAAAAAGGCTGGGAAGATATTTTTTTTTGAATATGCAAGACATCTTGATTGTAGAAGGGAGGGTGCAGAGCTCTTCTAGTAAGTATGAGATGTTGTGCAGAAGCTTAGGATCTTAAACAACTAAGAGGAAAATGCACCAAAGACTTTGAAAAGGAATTTAGTCTGATGGATCCTTGTTGGGACCCCTTACCTTCCATGGTTGCAGCCTTGGAGCCCTCAACCTCTCTTCTCCCTTCTCCCTTCTCCTCTTGGATTTGGATGCAGCATTTAAGGCATGAGCCAGAATCTTAATGACACTATAAGAATAGCTGTCATTTTCGATCCACATACTATTCTTTTTTTTTGGGGTCACCACTGGTGCTTTCTGGGTGCATTTTCTCCGGCCTTTGACAGAAATGACGTGTTTTGAAACAGAGCAGTGAAAATACTCCTTTTGAAATTCAGGTTCCACAAAGAAATATTCTTTATAGGCATCATCTGTGTGCCAATTCTTTTGCCACTGAAAAGGAAAGCTCCAAATACTATGAACATACTTGAGAAGATGGTAGTTACCCATGAAATAGACCCCAACCACTGTCATGATCCAGACTTTCCCTTCAATGGGTCTTGGGAAACCTTCAAGTATTGAATGGAAGGGAAGAATTCTGTCCCAAATGCCATCAAACTCTATGAAATGAACAAAGACATTAACTTGCCTCCACTTAGAGATGGCATTCCCAAGGGATGCTGTGTGTGTAGTTGTTGAGAATTGTTGTGATATAACAACACAAATTCTATTCCGGACAAGCATAGGAGTAAAAGTTCTCATGAAATGCTCTCCCTTCTCTGTGTCTGGAGCAAAGAGGCCAACCAGGGTCCATCTGAAATGGAGGAGCAGTTGGACAATTGCTGGGTATTGGAACCCTTCATTGGGGAACATTGGATGGAAAAAAAGGGAATTGACTTTTATCACTCAGAGCCTCTGAAGCAATTTTCCGACTGACCTGAAAAAAGCAGTGAAGAATTCTGTTACATTTAGGGTCTTACCAAGTTTCAATTTTTAGCTTTTAATGAATCCAACTTTTTTCTCATGCACATATTGGAACAGTTTTTTGCTGATTAGTCATAAGGACATATCAAGATACAGAACATAAAAGCAGAGCATTAAGAAACTAGCATGTCAATGTAGATTTTTAAAATATATAGTTCAATAGAAAAAGCATAAAGAATGAAAATAGTATTTTGTCACTCCTGAATTTACAACAATCAGACCATAATTTCCCTCCAAAAAGGGTTTTATTATATGTAATTTTTGAATTTTGAGCACCCAGTAAATACTTTTTTTTAATATTAGGATCTCAATAGGTCATTTATCTAATGTGCAATCCAGGAAGTTGATCTCCCTCTTTCTTCTATAATTAACATTCAAGTAATAGAAGTATTACATCTTCTATCTCTGAACCTCCATAAATACAAGTATGTTCACTGAAAGGGATTTGGAAGGTTCAACTCAATACTTGGAAGGTACATTTGTAGCATCTGATGCATTTCAATATCCCAACCTGTTCTGACCCCCCTTCTCGTGTACCAAAGCATTCCGAAACAAGGTCTCTGCAAGATGTTTTATTTCCACACAGTTTAAACCTTGGCAGCAATCCAGGTACAGTTAACACCTTGGCAGCAATCCAGCCAGTCGAGGTACGACACAGATCTGAGACCGTCTCCAACTCTACTGATAAGTTGATTCCTGCAAAAGGGGCGTGTGCACAAGCAGTCCATTTATAGTCTGGAGAGGAGCCTACTGACCACCAGCTGAGTACAATTACCTCTTCTAACTGTGTAGCTGTTCTTTACGTCTATTAGCTCTCCTCTGCCGAGCATCCAAAACCACCTCCCTTGTCTCCTCCCCACTAATCCAATGCATGACGTCAGGAGCACGCTCCCTTGTCTCCTCCACACTGCTCCAAGGCCTGACTTCAGGAGCATGCTCCCTTTGGCTTTCACCGCTGCTCCATGCCTCGGTCGCCTCCTGGTGGCCAACCAGCCTCTCTGATCCCTGCTCGGAGTCGGAACCCTGTCCAGGGTCCTCCACATCCTCCAGAGCCAACTCATAGGGATCCTCACTGTCGGAGTCTGGTGGCAGCTCCAATGGCTCCTGCTGGGCCACAACACCAACCTTACTGAGTAGACCAATGATATTTCTCTGTTTTTTTTGCAACCTTGATTCTTTGAAGTATTTTTTTAAATTTTTCTCCAATTGTAAAAAGACAGGAAGACCACAGTTTTTTTTTATTATTATTAAATTTGTTAGCTGCTCCCTCTCCACAAAGGGACTTGGGGCGGCATACAATAAATAAAAAAAACATATTATAAAAATTACACATTGTACGGAGGAGGTATAAAAACACAATACAATATTATAATAACATAAAAATATTAAAATAAGTTAAATTCAAACCCCAATAGAAATTACAAGTTTAAAAATTAAAAATTGCCAGGAGGAATAAAATGAAACTACGGTTGAGCCAGGCCTGCTAGTTGAAAAAGGTGGGTCTTGAGTTTAGAATGGAAGGAGCGGAGGTCGGTGGTAATCCTAATATCCGGGGGGAGGTCATTCCAGAGGGCTGGGCCCATCACAGAGAAGGCCCTACTCCTGGGCGCCACCCTCTGGCACTGCTTAGTGGACGGCACCCGGAGAAGTCCCTCTCTGTGAAAGCGGATTGGTCGTAGGGATGTATGGGGCAGGATGCGATCCCGCATGTAGCTAGGTCCTGTGCCATGGAGCGCTTTGAAGATGGTAATCAATACCTTGAAATGCACCCGATAGACCACAGGAAGCCAGTGCAGCTCGCGCAGGAGAGGTGTTATATGGGAGTATCTCGTACTCCCCATAATCACCCCGCGCGGGCCGCGTTCTGGACCAGCTGCAGTCTCAAGGGGGAAGCCCCATGTAGAGAGCATTACAGTAGTCTAGGCGGGACGTCACCAGCGCGTGAGTGACTGTGCGAAGGGCATCCTGGTCCAATAGGGGGCGCAATTGGCGCACCAGGCGAACCTGGTGGAACGCCCCCCTCGCCACGGCTGCCACATGGTCATCCATGGACAGCCGGGCATCCAGGAGGACACCCAAATTGCCCGCCCGTTCCATGGGGGCCAGTTGCTCGCCCCCAATGGCCAGTGTTGGAATTAACTGGTTGAACCGGGGGGCCGGAAGCCACAGCCACTCCGTCTTGGAGGGGTTGAGTTTGAGTCGGTTTGTTACCCATCCAGACCCGTACAGCTTCCAAACACCGGGACATCATTTCATTTCAACGGCCTCGTTCGGGTGGTTCGGGGTGGAGATGTACAGCTGTGTATCATCAGCGTACAGATGATATCCCACCCCAAAACCACGGATGATCTCACCCAGCGGTTTTTCATATATGTGTTGAACAGGAGAGGCGAGAGGACCGACCCCTGTGGCACCCCACAAGTGAGAGGCCTCAGGGACAACCTCTGCTCCCCTGCCAACACACGCTGCTCCGGTCGGAGAGGTAGGAGCAGAACCACCGTAGAACGGTGCCCCTTACCCCCAGCCCCTCCAGCCGGTGCAGGAGGATACCATGGTCGATGGTATCAAAAGCCGCTGAGAGATCTAATAGGACCAGGATAGAGGAACAACCCCTATCCCTGGCCCTCCAGAGATCATCTACCAACGCGACCAAGGCCGTCTCTGTGCTGTGCCCAGGTCGGAAGCCGGACTGGCGCGGATCTAGATAATCATTCTCCTCCGGCTGACATGGGAACTATTGGGCCACCACACTCTCTACAACCTTCGCTAAAAAGGGAAGGTTGGAGACAGGACGGTAATTGGCTAGCTCCGTTGGGTCCAGGGAAGGCTTCTTGAGTAAGGGTCTCACAGCCGCCTCTTTCAAGGCGGCCGGTAAGAACCCCTCGCCCAATGAAGCATTCACTAGCACCAAGAGCCAGTCTCGTGTAACCTCCCAGGATGCCAGTACAAGCCAGGAGGGACACGGGTCCAATGAACATGTGGTGGCTCGTAGTCGCCCGCGTAACCTGTCCAAATCCTCGATGGCAACCGAGTCAAACTCCTCCCAGAATGGTCTCTCAAGACTCGCCTGGGGCATCCCTCCTAGCCCACTGAGTGGGACCCATTCCCTACGGATTTGAGCGATTTTATCCTGCAGATATTTCCCAAATTCCTCTGCCCTGCCCTGTAAAGGGGCTTACCGCGGTCTCTGCGAAAGAAGAGAGCGGGTCACCCGAAACAGGGCGGCAGGGCGGTTATCTGCGGACGCAATAAGGGCGGCACAATGTCGACGTTTGGCCGCTCCTATTGCCACAAGGTATGTATGTCCTTAAGTAGGTTCGTACCTAGTGTTCGTACCTGTGTTCGGTCAAGTTCGGAACGGGAGGATCTCCATCGGCTCTCTAGGCGTCTCTTGTGGCGTTTCATCACCCTTAGCTCCTCGGTGAACCAAGGGGCCAGGGTGGTTCGTTGCCGCAGGAGAGGCCGCAAAGGCGCCACCCGGTCTAAGGCCCCGGCAGCCGCATTATTCCCGGCGGCTACTAGGTCCTCTATCCGGGGGCAGGTCAGGTCTACAGGAGGTGGCCCAAGCTCCATCTGGAACCTTTCCGGTTCCATCAGGCGCCTGGGGCGGAACCATCTAGGACATTCCGGTTCCGCCTCCCCGCGGCGGGGGGGGTAGCACCAGAGAAGTCAAGTCGGAGAAGTGGAGAAGTGAGTGGTCTGACCATGACAGGGGAGTAATAGCTATGTCCCCTATTCCCTGATCACTTGTCCACTGGTCAGAGACAAAAACAAGATCCAGCGTGTGACCTCCCTCGTGTGTGGGACCCTGAATTAACTGAGTCAGGTCCATGGCTGTCATGGAAGCCATGAACTCCTGAACCACCTCAGATGCTTCTCCCACCGAAGGCAAGTTGAAGTCCCCCATGACCAAAAGTTTGGGGGTCTCAACTGCCATCGTTGCGATCAGCTCGAGGAGCTCAGGCAGGGCCGCTGATGTATAGCGAGGAGCCAGGTATACAATCAGCAGGCCCAACTGTCTCCCTGGGCCCCATCTCACGACAAGGGATTCACACCCGGATGTCTGTGGCACAGTGAACTCTCTCGGCTCCAGGTCTTCCCGGATAATTACCGCTACCCCCCACCGCCCCTACCCTGGGCCCGTGGCTGGTGGAATGCACGATAACCTGGTGGGCACATGTCCACGAGGGGTACACCTCCCTCGTGGCCCAACCAGGTCTCTGTTATTCCTGCGAGGTCCAGCTCCCCTTCCAAAATCAGGTCATTAATGAGGGGGGCCTTGTTAACAGCGGACCTCGCATTGCATAACATCAGCAAAGCCCTGGCTCTGTAGATCCTGGCCACCTAGCGTGCGGGGGTTGGTACGAGCGACCAGGCGTAACCAACAACCACGGTCTCCCAACCGACTGCAGGTTCTTAGTCTGTCCTCGCACCCACCCCTCCTCACGACCGTTGGTATAACAGAGCCCTGTACTGGAATGCTATTATCACTCTCCTTCCCCACTCCGCTCCCTCCCCTCCTGACCACATCTGTTTGCCTGGCTCTACTTTCCCTCCTGGCCTGAGTCCCCTTCCCCCCTACCCTGGAACCCCTTAAAACTGTTAAAAATGATTAATTAAAAACCCCCTTAATTTCCGCTTCCTCTGCCTCTCTGGGTTAACAAACCCATCATCAAGGTGGGACCTTGGAAGGTCTGAGGGCCATACCTGCGAGAGGGCGGACTCTCGCAGTAGTAGTAGGTCTGACCTGGAATATATAGAGTTCATAGGTAGTCATAGGGGCGAGCTCATTTTCGGGTGCTGTTGTTAAAATCATAAGTTTGTTCATGAGCCAGGGTTCCCCCACAAAAGGGGTATGTAGATGGTGGTTATCCTTACCCTGGATGGAAAGGGTAGGTTGGTGAGCTAGCAGGCTAGCCAGAATGGTCTACAAGTGGAGCCTCAAGGGGGAACTTGGGAGCAGTTTGTAACACGGTGGCACTAAGGAGCAGTTTGTGGCAGGGCGTTAAGGTAAGCCTTGGTCAGATAGTAAATTGAATAGAGGAAGGAAAGTACCAAAATACTTTATCAATTGCACACTTCAATACATTTTAATTGAAATTTGTTTGTTCTTAAAGAGTTTTGAGACTCTGACAGTTTGCATATCATTAATTTTATAGAAATAAAAAGCATGCCCTTATCTTATCTTATCAATTGTATACATTCCCCATTCAGCTCTGATGACAGCAGCTGAAATTCTTTTATCCATCCTTAAGATTCTTCTCAGAGGATGACTTTGATAATTTAGGTTAAGGAAGCTGCATAGTTATGATTTAAAAAAAAAGAAATAACAGTACATTCACTTGTCCCTTTGGTCTAAATGACCTCCTGCAATGTTGAGAGAGCCAAGATCCAGTCCAGAGAAAAATACTCCCAGGAAAGGAAAGGTGTGAACTTGCTCTATTGACTCATCATCAAATAGCCCTATATGGCAATGATACCATTTTCTAAAGATCATAACTTTTGACGTTGACTTATCAATAATCAGATAATTTTTACGAGAACAGGAGCCAAGTCTTAGCAGTATATGAAACCAAAGGTCATATAGGCAGCACCCTGGTCTTACCTTCTGGTAAGGATCAGTCCTACTTCTCAGGGCTTCATGGATCCTTAAACAGGGCTGACCAACCAATGAGCCACAGCTGACAAGTGGTCCATGAGGGGTTTGCAACGAGGCCATAGAAACGGACGGCAAGCATCCACGTGCACAAGCGCATCCTCACTTGCCTGAGCAGCGTGCAAGTATGTGCACACATGGTCTATTTAAATAATTCCACTTGCACAGAAATGTCCCCTTTAACACAAACACACACCCAATCTGCCAAGCTGGGAAACATTGAGGAACTCTGTCCTAAAACACACTCTCAAACAAATGAATGTAGAACATGGAATAATTGGGACGGAAGGGATCTTGGAGGTCTTCCAGTCGAACCCTCTGCTCATAGAGCAGATTGTATGCCATTCCAATTATAAATGCCCAGCTCTTTTTGAAAACCTCCAGTAGTGGAACAAGATCAGCTTCATGAGCTTCTTCCACTGATTAATTGTTCTCACCCACCAGTGCTTGTAGAAAGGGCTTTGAGCAGGGTCAACATTCTGAGCTCGATTGCAAAATCAATCAGTTTCCTCCATAATATTTCTTTGTTTACTGTGTCAAATGCTATAAAGGCATCAGAGGCATTCTTTCCTCTGTCTGATATTTTTTTTATAGTTCGATGGTTCAAGGCAACAGAATTACCAAGAGTGGATCAAATCTGCTTCTGGTTCTTCTACAAGGAATGCCCTTTTCATCCACCTACTCTCAACTCTATTCAAGGGGAATCTGGCATGTATTTTAAACACAATATCTGTAATTAGTGTCTTTTTTATTCCCCCTTTTTACATATACATAGAATAAGACTACATAGAATAACAGAGTTGAAAGGGACCTTGGAGGTCTTCTAGTTCAACCCCCTGCCTAGGCAAGATTTCAGACAAATTGTTATCCAACATCTTCTTAAAAACTTCCAGTGTTGGAGCATTCACAACTTCTGGAATCAAGTTGTTCCACTGATTAATTGTTTCAGCTCTCAGGAAATATCTCCTCAGTACGAACTACAATTATACGAACTACAATTGCCATCTTTGACCCAAATGGGCATGGCGGTTATTATTTATATGTGTAAATGAACCTGCCAGTAGAATGTCCCACCAGTTGGCATATTTCTTGAACTGTCCAACTGTTAGAAAATCCCCTCCAGAGGGAATATTGTTCTCAAAAACATTGAACAATGAATTTGAACATGAGCATTTTAGGGCAAAATATAATTGACATTTTGCCTAACATATTTGTAATTCTTTTACAAAATGGTTAATTCATGTTTGAGAATGTCATTACTTTGGTAGTATCATGAAATAAATGTGAGTTTTCCTTCAGTGCTGCACTTTCCTTTTGTAGAAAGACCCTTTGATTGAACACAGAGCCTCTCTTCAGCTTCACAAGTGTGCAGCAGAAGCCCTCAATGCAAGGAGAAGGGTCTCATGAGTAGATATTTCTGTTTTGACCCATTCTCCTTACGCACTATTATCTCAATCCCCAACCATGAAACCTACAATGGCCATGGTGAAAAGCAGCTCTTAAATTCTATAGTGAAGAAATGGATCTATCACTCATACACCAATAATCCATTCACTTTACCAGATAGAGAAACACAAACACAAACCTGGGCGACTTTGTAGGGGCCGACTAATGTTGACATTTGGATGGAGATGTCTCTGTAAGCTCCATCAAGAATCACCAAAAGGTTGTCCTTTCTTCCACAGCTGTAGTTGGGAACATTGGCTTCTCCAGTAGACAGCATATCTAGGAGGGCGTCTGAAGTGCCAAGGGTGTTATCATAGTTGTCATAGAGGTTGTAGCCAAGTGTGTGATTGTGCAGGAGGTGGTGATATTTCTTAACCATTTCAATATTGAAAATCATCCATAGTATTTTTCTTTTTCCATAAGGTGGACTAGTGAATGACCAGACTCATATTTAATATTAGGATCATCAACAACAAAAGCTAAACAATTTTTCCCTATTTAATCCTATTTTTCTCTACAAGCTAACTGAGATATAAGCCAATATTGACCCCAAACCAGAGGCAAATGATAGTCACCCATTAATATTTGTGTGTGTTGAGATTTTAGGATGGAGATAGTTCTCCAAAAGGAGAAAAAAAATCAGAAATATATTATTATTTGTAGCCGTACTAATTTTCATCAGCCCAGTAAACAGGTTGTAGAATAATTCAGCCATTAAAGTAGAACAATCATAAAAGGAAGAAGATATTTGATAAGGGACACAGAAAATCTATTCTAAAAACAAATCATCCTCTATTCCTATAAAAATGATGGATAGCATATCAATCAGTGGGCATAAAAATATGGAAATGAACTTTGCAGGGGAAACTACAACAATCACTACTTTTTTTAAAAAAAAAAACTTCAATACGGAAGTCATGCATTGAGGATTGAATATAGAAAGGGAAATTATGTGGACTCCTTTCAGGTTTCTCCCAGAAAATAAGACAAAAGAGAGAGGCTGTGGAAATCAAAAGGATTCAAGAAATTAGTCAGGTCCTGTAATATAGGAGTAAGTGAAATAAGAAGGAAAAAAGAAGACTATTAGAACTGCAAATGGAGGGAATGAATCTCCATCACAAAGAATGACTTACAGCTGAATCCAACTAGAAGGAGCCATGTTGAAAGGTAATATTGCAGGTGTTATTTCTGATGGAGAGACAACTATACCAATGAGAAGATCTCCTGGCTTAAAATAGCTCCATGGCTTTTCCCCATCCTGGTGGTCCAAATTCAATGGGCATTTCCTTCTAAGTTTTCCAGAGACTGACTGGGGCATCAGCAGCATCAGAAACAGAAGCAGGAGGTCCATAATTCATGGGGTTGAATCAATCTCCTTCCTGTTTCTAAAAAACAATGGGAAGAATTAGAAGCAGTCACACAGGATGGAATATCCAATGGCTTTCCTGGTTCAAACAGAGACAAAGCAAGATACACCTGGAAGAGAGAGAAAGTGCATTGAAGATCACAGCTCCTGCTTGTCCTGTAACTTCAGCCACAAAGAGCATAACCTCTGTTATTTATACTTTTCTAATGCAAGATCCCTTCCATGTTGCTTCAGTCTGATCAGTCACTGGAGAAGAAGGAGAAAAGATCTCAAGGCCTGTATGAAGATAATTATAGTGAGAACAAACATCACTTGGGACCCTGAACTTCTTCCATGTAAGGGAGGGCAGCTGGAGAAAATCTTAGTGAAAATATTTTGTCAAGAGTTTTGGCAGCGTGACTATTATTATGAGATTAATGCCAGGAGCAAAACACAGCACACAGCACACAGAGACTTTATACAGTTAATAGTGGTTTATATACAAATATATACAGACATGCAGATGGAGATAAATGCTTTACCACTCAGGTACGAACACAAGGAGAGTAATGAGATACATGAAGAGAGAGAGAAACGCCCTCTAATGGCCACCTGTATATAGACACCTCACCAGAGTCTCTACCCCACCAGAGTCTTAAAGAGGTGATGCAAGTATTGCTGAATCATCCTCATTGCATCAGCCTACAGATTACAGTTTACAACCTTACATCAGCTGGCAGCTATTAAATCCTCAGTACCTGACATATTTATATATTTCATATTAGCGGAAAACCACAGAGAGACCCCTTGGGGCATTCTTATGTAGTGGCCTTACTTCTTCCTGTTAGGATATGTCCAGAAAGTGATGCTGGAGCAAGATACTTCCACATCCAGCAAAGTGACTTCTGCTGTCCTTCAGTGTGGCCTCTTCCCTCCAGGCACTGCTAGGGAAAGTCACTCAGAGCTATGGAGTTCGTTGCCACTCTAGGTTGGTGCCATTTAACTTTAGTGCTCCCTGTGCTTTCACTCCATGGAAGCAATCAGGTTACTTGAACCCAACCTAATGTTAAGAGTTTTTTTTCTTTTCTTTTCAATGAAATTTCCATGTGTTGATCCTAAATTAGAGCTGGCTTTATAATTCCTGGTTACTGAAGTTGAAATATCAATTTGCATGAGAGCTGACTGAGTGACAGGAAAGTGACAGCCTTTGGATTGCATCATTGGCTGAGAGAGAAAATTATGGTGTGGATGGAAGTTTTTGTTTTAGTTTTCTTGACACTCTCTGTGTTGTCTTTCCATATTGATACAATGAGAGCCATTAAATGTTGATGTTTCTTAGTTTCAACAATAAAATTGTGCTGTGAGTTCTGCAGTTGAGATGGTGACAGATTTCTTTCCACAACCACACAGAAGTTGATTTAGGAGGACCTTGTTGCAATTCCTCTGGTTGTGTGGGTGCACTTTCTGTGGTATGACTATTGTGACATTCCTGTCTCTGAGGCTTTATTTGAAACTCCACCCCAGAAGACCTCCAAGTGCTTCAATGGTACAGTTCAGAATCTCTGTGTCCTGTTTTTCCTTTGTCGATTGTTAATGGATTATGTTTCCTATCTCCGGGGGGGATGTTAATATCTACAGCTCAGCCTGGAAGGGAGAACTGGGAGTTTGAGTGAGAGGGGAAGCTGATGAGATGGAGAGGTCCATCCTCACAATAAGGTGCATAGGAGGACCAATATCCCAGGTCCATTCCAGTAGTTGGGAACCTTCTCCTGTGCAAATCTTTGAAGCAGGTCATCATGCTAAAACCAGCATGTGAGGTATATATTTTGGCATGGTGCATTAGGCCTATGTAGCAGTTCTCTTTCCTTAACCTTTAAGTTAAGGGTGTTGTGTGAGCTCATCTGGATTTACCACAAACTATCTATGTGATGACCAATGGAGTATTTTTTCACAGAAGATTGAAACCTTTTTTTAGGATCTGGTTTTGGATTCAGGGTCCATGGCTATCCAGCATGGCAACATTCACAAGACAAAGGATCAGCATCTCAGGTTTTGCCCCCCAATCCCTCTTTTCCCCAGCTGGTGCCTTGTCTTATGCATGATGTCTGGGGTTTTCCTTGGACAAGCATTCTTGACTACTTTTGCTTTCAGAAGCATTCTTGACCTTTCTTGCACACTAGCAGGTTACTAAGAATGAAGGCCTGCCTGCTTTAAGATTTTAGCTTCTTCATCTTACATTAGTAATAATAATAATAATAATAATAATAATAATAATAATAATAATAATAATAATAATAATAATAATAATAATAATAATAATAATAATAATAATAATTTAATTTGTTAGCCACTCCCTCTCCACAAGAGACTCGGGGCGGCGTACAATAAAAACATACATAAAGATAATAAAAAGTTTATCATATAAACATACACATACACACATACACATACACATACATATATACATACACGGAGGAGGGTAAAACAATTACATATATCACAATAATAATAATAAAATTGACCATTAAAAAATACCCCAAATAAAATTACAAATTTAAAAACCACTGTCAGGAGGAAAGGATAAAACTACGGTTGAGCCAGGCCAGATAATTGAAAGAGGTGGGTCTTGAGCTTTACACGGAAGGAGCGGAGATCGGAAGTAATCCTGATGTCAAGGGGGAGGTCATTCCACAGGGCTGGGCCCGTCACAGAGAAGGCCCTGCTCCTGGGTGTCGCCCCCCGACACTGTTTAGCGGACGGCACCCGGAGAAGTCCCTCTCTGTGTGAGAAGATTGGTGTTTCTTGCACACTAGCAGGATGTATGGGGCAGGATGCGATCCCGCAAGTAACTAGGTCCTGTGCCACTCTAAAGATGTTAGAGATATTTTTCAGTCTTTCCTTCAGTAGCAAACCACTTCCTCATAACTTTGCCAAAGTCTCTGGCTCAACTCCACCTGGGGTCTTTCTGACCACCTCCACACAGTTGTGAGCCTTGGCCTGCCTGGCTTTGTCCTTCCAATCCCAGCCAAGTGGCCTCCAGCTCACTAAAATTGGCCTGATTTTTGTAGCTGGTTGTGCAGCAGGGAGGTGACGAGATGCTCCTAATCCTGACAAGGAGAATGGGTTTCCAGTCCTCATGAAGGCAACTTGGGGGCAATGAAGATTGAGGAGGAAACAGAATACTTTTAAACCTGGGAATTATTTTATCAAAGATTAGAAAATAGAAGCAGAAATTAGAAATTTAGAATCAAGGAAGATATGTAAATAAAAATGAAGCAAATGTGTAACTAAATAATGAATATCGAGCTGGCTGCTGCTGTCAGTGGGTTGACTGAAGTGCTGGCTGTGGTGGTGGATGTTGTTGCTCAGGCTCAGATTGTGGCTGGAGGTCATCAGGTTGCGTGTCCCTGACTTGGTATTTACACACCATTAGGTTCTTGAAAGCCCCCGCGTGAACTTGATGGCTTTCTCCATCATCCAGTCAGCTTTATCGAATTCTTCCCCCTGTTCTTCTTCTTCCTCCAGCTCCACTCATTGTTCCTGCCAGCAACTGCAGCAGCTTCCATGGGTGAACGTCATCCCCATGGGCTTCCCCTCCCATTCCTCCTTTTGCCCAATGCCCAGAGACCCCCTGGATCTCATCAGATTGCCACAGCTTTCCGCCTCTCCTGTCCACTCCGAAAGATCCAGTCCCTCTTCAAAGCCTCCCCCCAGCATTCAATCTCCACCTAATTTCTTTCTTGAGCTGATATCATGTGCATACGGTCCCCAGAGTAGAGATGACGTCCTCTCTGGGTTGACCACCATATCATATTCCACCTAATGTCAGTCCTGGCTCAGTCTGATCCCTTTGGAAAGTAAAACTCTCAAATGTATTTGTCTGTAGTGAAAAGAACTTTTATTTTAAAATGCTGGCTGCAGTAAAGTCAGGAGGAATCGGAAGTTCCCATTTAGCAATATAAAAATGAAACACTCAGTTCCCCATCCCTCCCCCATGTCTAGTCCGGATGTAGCCAATCCGACATCACTGAGATGTTTTGGGAAATGCTGAGGTGTTTGGGCTGGTGAAATCCACAGGGTGAATGACCTCAAAGATGCCTTGCATAATCTCGTCCCCAACTGCTTTGCAACCCTTCAACTGTCATTCTCCCCCCTCCCAAATTCCCACCATAGAAGCATATAGGTTTAATACCCAAATTCCCCTCTCCTTCTCCCTCTCCCTCTCCTTTGATGGCAGGATGCATGTGAATAGTTTGGAATAGTTTGCCTCCAGAAGTTGTGGGTGATCCAGCACTAGAGGCTTTTAAAAAGTTACTGGACAATCATTTGTCTGAAATGGTATAGGATCTCTTGCTTGAGCAGGGGGTTGGACTATTAGACCTCCAAGGTTCCTTCCAACTCCATTGTTCAATGTTCCATGTCAAACAGAGGCAAATGAAACATATAAACCAACAACAAATTTCAATCAATAACTGTCATGAACCTAAGAAACAATTTAATGATCATTTCCCAACTTTTATCATTAGATGTTCCTTTGTGTTTAGATCTGGTCTCAGGAGGATAATGTAGCACTTGGGGAAGAAGATGCAGCTCAGCAATCCAGCACTAGAGGCCAAGATGGAGAAGACCTGCACGGCCACCATGGACTTTCCTTTGGTGCTCAGGTAGGTGGGCAGGAAAGAGACCCAGACGCTACAGAAGACCAGCATGCTGAAAGTTATCAGTTTGGCTTCGTTGAAGGCCCCAGGCAGGTTCCTGGCCAAGAAAGCCATCATGAAGCAAACAGAAGCTAGGAAACCCATGTAGCCAAGGACAATATAAAACATGGTGACAGTACCTTCGTTGCATTGAAGGATGATCTCTCCAGGCTGGGAGTGCAGGTCAGAGTCAGGGAATGGGGGAGAAAATCCCAGCCACATGGCACAGATGAAAATTTGGACACCAGAACAAGAAAGGATGATGGAGTTGGCCAAGCTCTTCCCTAACCATCTTCTCATCCTGTTTCCTGGTTTTGAGGCCAGGAAGGCCAGCACCACCATGACTGTTTTGGCCAACACAGAAGACACAGCTACTGAGAAGACAATGCTGAATACTGTTTGTTGGAGAAGACAGGTGGCTTTCCTTGGTTGTCTGATGAAGAGAATGGAGGACAAAAAACAAAGCAGGAGGGAGATCAAGAGGATGAAGGAGAGGTCCTGGTTGTTGGCTTTGACAATGGGAGTTTCTATATATTTAAGGAATATGATTAAAACAAGGCTTGTGGTTAAGAATAAGAGGAGAGCAAAGAACACAAGGATTATGCCCAGATGTTCTTCACAGGACAGGAAGGTTATTCTTTTTGGGATACATTGGACTCGCTTCTTGGTTGGATATTGTTCATCTGGGCATTTGGTGCATTTTTCAGTATCTGAGGAAACAAAGTAATATTTCTGTCATAGTCTTTCAAATTTCAAAAAATCTTTTAGATGAGATTTGATACTGAGGGACAAGAAAGGCTCAGTAAATGGTATATACCTACATTCCAGCAAAAAAAAATCCCCAATATATACAACTGTACAAAAATAAGAACAACAAAATCAAATTAAAAGAAGAAATATCTGGTGCCATAAACTCCCTTCTCTGAGGTAATCCACCATATCTTTCACTGACTTTACTTTGAGTTTGTTTTAATTTTAATTTTTGACAGATCAACATATACGTTTCTCCCAGGAATAAACTCGGTTATTGATGATTGACCCACGAACTGTGCTCTCAATCAATTGCTCTAAAAATTCTGGACACAGGGTAAAAGTTGTCTAACGTGGTTGGATCCATGGACAGCCTCTTGAGAAGGGTTGCAACATTGCCTATTTCAGGGGAGATTGTACAGCCCTTCCACTTAAAAACCATTAACTACCCTGGATTAGGGAGTATCTGCAAGCTGTAAGGCCTTCTTGAAACCCCTAAAAATGTGATTTTGTCATCAGCCCCGGGAATCACCTGGTAACAGAGCCCTGCATGCTGATTGCATAGTTGGTAGAATCTTGATGCATTCCTCTCTTGCTTTCTTAGTGTTTATTTCACATTGTTTTAATTTTTAATTATTGCTTTATTTGTTTGCCAACAAGAGTCAGTTTGAATGGAATGGAATGGAAAGGAAAGGAATGGGATAGAATAGAATAACAGATTTGGAAGGGACCTTGGAGGTCTTCTATTCCAAACTCCTGCTTAGGCAGGAAACCCTACCCCACTTCTTAAAAACTTCCAATGTTCGAACATTCAAGCAATATATTTTATTCTCTCTAGATTTGGCAACAATTTTAAATAGAGAATGGATTAAACATTGATATCAATGGATATTAAGTAGATTGATCTTTTATTAGTTCTCTCCCCCCACATCCCTACTTTCTGTTCCTTTTAATCCTCACACAGCTTTTTAGGATTTTTTCCCATTCAAAACCAGGACTATATTTCTTTTTTATTGTTATAACTGTTTGTATCTCAATACTTAACAATAAAGAAAATTGGAAAGATAAGAAAAAGTGAGAAGGAAATATCCATTTGATCATTGTTCCTTCAACCCAAAATCTCTCCCTCAATTGTTCCTCCCAGTTAGATATTTCAGCTTATTAGGATTTATGATCTTAATAAAGATTAAATGATTAAACGTATGATTGATGCATCTTTTGGCCTGTAATAAAAAGTTGGTTTGAGTGAGCAAACTTCATTCACTAAAACCATTCCTCAAGTTACAAAGAATTCAGAAGTTTCTAACGAAGATAAATATGGAACGACACATCCAAATTGGCAAATAAAAGAGAGATTTCCTAACCAATTCACAACATCCTTCTTCCTACCTCATCCTTCAAAATCTTTTTCTTATCTCTCCCATTGTGGCAGTAATTGAACACCATGAACATTAAGAACAAAACCATCAAACTTACATTTGTCTTTAAAATGCATAATGTCACCCACCTTCCTGAGTGGAGATGGTCCCCTCTGGACAAGGAACGCAGTCGTAGCAGCAAACTGGGTCTCCTTCTCGAGCCTTCTTGACAAATCCAGGCTGACATTTTCCCACACATTTGGACTGAGGCAGAGACTGAGAAGAGAAAGAAGAAACGCCAAAGAAAATATGTTGAGGTTCATCATTCATGTAAGATGGAGGTAGACATGAACATTACCCAAGAAGTCTCTGGGCTTCACTTAGGCCAGGGGTCTGCAATTTTAAATACCCAAAGAGCCATTTGGAACCATTTCCCACAGAAAACACTGGGACCCAGAATACCTAGGTGGGTGTGGCCAACTCAACATCACTCCCACCCAGTCACATGGCCCACACAGCCACACCTACCTGGGTTTTGTGGCTCCCAGTTTTTCTGTGGGAAATGTATCCCTCCCCCCCTCCCTCTCTCTTGTTTTTCTCTCCCTCCAACTCTCTCATTTCTGTTCCTCTCCCTTTCTCCCCCTTCTCTCTTTCTCATTTGCTTATCCCTTTTTCCTTTCATTCTCTCCCTCCATCATTTTCTTATCTTCCTCTCTCTTTTTCTCCCCTTTTCTCTCTCTCCTCTCTCTCTTTCCCTCCCTCTCTCCTCCTATCTCTCTCTCTCTCTCTCTCTCTCTCTCTCTCTCTCTCTCTCTCTCTCTCTCTCTCTCTCTCTCTCTCTCTCTCTCTCTCTCTCTCTCTCTCTCTCTCTCTCTCTCTCTCTTCATGGCTCGGGACCTAGCTACTTGTGAGATCGCATTCTACCCCATACATCCCTACGACCAATCCGCTCACACAGGGAGGGTCTCCTCCGGGTAACCTCTGCTAGACAATGCGGGCGGGCGGTGCCCAGGGGTAGGGCCTTCTCTGTGATGGGCCCAACCCTCTGGAACGAATTCCCCCCTGATATTAGAACTGCTGTTGATCTCCGCTCCTTCCGTAAGAAACTCAAGACCCACCTGTTCTGACTAGTCGGCCTGGCCTAATTGTAATCACAAGTACACTCTATTACTGACCTTCCTGGGTGGCTTTTTAATATTGTAAATTTTGGGGTTTTAAATATGGTTTTAGATCGTTTTAACTAGAAATGAGTTCGGGCATTATACAGACCGTATGTTTATGTTGGTTGTCTAAAGTTTTGTTGTTCCTGCTTTGTTGTATTTATATGTACTGTCTGTACACCGCCCCGAGTCCCTGCGCGGAGAGGGGGCGGTATATAAATTTAATAAAACTCAAAAACTCAAACTCTCTCTCTCTCTCTCTCATATTTGAGGATCATATTTGAGGGGCTGTCAAAGAGAAGAGGGGGGTCAAGCTATTTTTCAAAATACCTGAAGGCCAGACAAGGAATAATGGAGGGAAACTGAACAAGGAGAGATTCAACCTGGAAATAAGGAGAAATTTTCTGACAGTGAGAGCAATCAACCAATGGAACAGAAGTTTCCTTCAGAAATTGTGGGAGCTTCATCACTGGAGGGTTTCAAGAAGAGATTCAACTGCCATCTGTCAGAAATGATGTGGTGTCTCCTGCTTTAGAGGGGGGTTGGACTAGATGGCCTACAAGGTCCCTTTCGACTCTTCCCCCCCCCCCGTTATTTCCCAATTGGACCAACAGAATTTCCATCAAATCTTGTTTTCATTTCGTTGGATTCAATCCAAACCTGAAGTTAGGCTCTGGCTAATAGAATTGCCTTCATCCCTAATATTTGAAGACAAGGAACAAGTGAACCTGAAGCTATTGACCTGAAGTTCTTCAGTATATGAGTGTCTCTCTCACCGGTTTCATGGTGATAAATTTCAAAAGAGACATTAATTGGCAATGACTTGTGTCCTAAATAATAATCTCCCCAAATCTCATTTTTGATATAGCTGAATCAGATCATAACAGCTTCAGCATTACAGTATCTAAAGGATTCTTTGGTCAATAGAACTGAAGGCCCCCCATCTATCTAATATAAGTATTAATTTTACTCCACATATTCAATTCTAGGTGAAGGTTAACCACTTTTTTGACTAGGTTTACCACACTTGAAAAGGCTCCTACTTCTTTGGAAAAAAATGAAAAAAAGACACCAAGATTTTCCCCACCTTGTTGAGCAACTGTAGCAGTGACAAAGCATCGTGTTTAATTATAAGTCTCTTCCTTTCAAACGATCCCAAATGCTTGTTGATGGGATCCTCCTTGGGAAGAACCACCCTACTAATAATCCTCACATCTCTTGCTAGGTCACCATTTTGATCTAAGTAGATTTTCATCAGGGAAATATTGTACAATTCCTTTTTCTTTAGAAATGGATGGAACTAGAATGGAAACATCCAGGAATTTAAAAAGCAGAAATCTTGCTTTTTCCTTTCATCTGTTTTTACAGTTGAATCTTTCTTCTATGGTTTTTTTAAACTTTCATATATTGTGAATCTTTCAATCTCACATGATTTTTTCACATTTGAATCTTTCTTCTGTGGTTGTTTAACTTCTAAATATTGTGAGTTGGGAGAACAAGTGTTGCCACTATCTTCAAAACTCAAGAACAAAGGTTCAGTAATAGTTCTCAATCACTTAGTTTATTGACCAAAAGTATACTGAGAAGATCTATGTCAACCTTGAAGTGAACCTGGCTGAGGCCATTTTTTTGGCTTCAGGGTGGCCACAAGGCAGAAGAGGGGACAGGGAAGGGGGAAATTAGATAGCTGGAATGTTACCATCAAAAGAAAAAAAAGGTTTTCCTATGGGAACCAAGGTCATTCCAACAGGTGGCTTAGAGAGGAGGAGTGGAGTAACCAAGCAACCTGCCAGCACGTTTATTAGACAATGTGACTGATGACTTGGAGGACAGGGGGAACTTTCATTTTTATATTAGATGAAATAAATATGACCTTTCAGAGTCAGCTTTCACAACATTTTGTCAATATGACCTATCCAATAAACTGTTCTTTGAGGAATCTATCTGCCTCGGAGTTCTGCTTTCAATGGGTGCATTAGCTGAAACTTAGGGTACATTTTAGGGAAGGTCACCAATCAATTGAAGAAAAAACACAAATAAGTAGGGTATTCATAAACTCCTTGAAAACAACAAGGTGATTAGGAGAAAGCAAGGATTTGTCAAGAAAATAGTTGCAAGGCTATTCCTCATTCAAGTAGAGCAGGGGGGGGGATGTTCAGATGAACCTACTTTATTGTAAGACTATATTATCAATGGGAATGTCCAAATCTTTTAATGAACTTTTTTAACGGTCAAAAAAAATTAGGGAGGAACTTGTCTGACTTCCTTTTTCTGCCTGTTATGCAGCTGCTTTTCCTCCCCCACATCTTATCTGATTCTTCCCTAGCAGCATCTTTCTCTCATCCCTCCAAATTCATTCCAACATCTCATCACACACGTCCTTATTAACATGTGTGAATGGTGGTGATATTACTTGATTTTAGCAAAGAATCAACAAAATCCTTCCTTATGTGGTGCATGGGGATCTTCCTAATTGAGCAATGTATGACATGATAATTAAATGGATACAATTGTCTTTAAAATAATAATGTCAAATAATAATAACAATAATGTCATTAATGACCCAGTTGAATCATAAAAGTCCTCTTGAAGGAGCCACACTTGGAGAAGAAAAATTTCATCTGCTTTAGGGAAGGACAAAGGAGGCAAGGAAGAGATCAAAGGAGCTGCTTTTAGCCGTGAGGAAAAACTACAAGGAGAAGAGCCATGCTGGTTTACAGAAGCTTAAAAATCAGAAAAAGCCTGGGAAGATTTTTTTTGAATGTGCAAAACATCTTGGTTGTAGAAGGGAGGGTGCAGAGCTCTTCCAGTAAGCATAAGATGCTGTGCAGAAGCTTAGGATCTTAAACAACTAAGAGGAAAGTGCACCAAAGACTTTGAAAAGGAATTTAGTCTGATGGATCCTTGTTGGGACCCCTTACCTTCCATGGTTGCAGCCTTGGAGCCCCCAACCTCTCTTCTCCCTTCTCCTTTCTCCTCTTGGATTTGGATGCAGCATTTAAGGCATGAGCCAGAATCTTAATTAAATTGTAAGTATACCTGTCATTTCCGATCCGCATACTATTCTTTTTCTCTTGGGTCCCCACTGGTGCTTTCTGGGTGCATCTTCTCCGGCCTTTGACAGAAAAGGTGTGTTTTGAAACAGAGCAGTGAAAATACTCATTTTGAAATTCAGGTTCCACAAAGAAATATTGTTTATAGGCATCATCTGTGTGCCAATTCTTTTGCCACTGAAAAGCAAAGGTCCAAATACTATGGACATACTTGAGAAGATGGTAGTTACCCATGAAATAGAACCCAACCGCTGTCATGATCCAGACTTTCCCGTCAATGGGTCTTGGGAAACCTTCAAGTATTGAATGGAAGGGAATAATTCTGTTCGACCATGGTATCCTATTGCGCCGGTTGGAGGGGGTAGGAGTCGGAGGTACCGTTTTGCGGTGGTTTGGCTCCTACCTCTCCGACCGGAGGCAATGTGTGTTGACAGGGGGACAGAGGTCGACCCCGAGGCCACTCACTTGTGGAGTGCCACAGGGGTCGGTCCTCTCGCCTCTCCTGTTCAACACATATGTGAAGCCGCTGGGTGAGATCATCCATGGTTTTGGGGTTGAGTATCACCTCTACGCTGATGATACTCAGCTGTATATTTCAACCCCAAACCACCCCAACGAGGCTGTTGAAGTGATGTCCCGGTGCTTGGAAGCCGTCGGGGTCTGGATGGGGGACAACAGACTTAAACTCAACCCCTCCAAGACCGAGTGGCTGTGGCTACCGGCACCTCGGTTCAGCCAGCTGATTCCATCGCTGGCCATAGGGGGCGAACAATTGCCCCCTGTGGAAACGGGCGCGCGCAATTTTTGGGCGTCCTCCTTGATGCCCGGCTGTCAATGGATGACCATGTGGCAGCCGTGGCGAGGGGGGCGTTCCACCAGGTTCGCCTGGTGCGCCAATTGCGCCCCCTACTGGACCGGGATGCCCTACGCACGGTCACTCATGCGCTGGTGACGTCCCGCCTGGATTACTGCAACGCTCTCTCTTGGGGAGCTGCCCTTGGGACAAAAATTTCACCCCGGAGACTGCAGTTGGTTCAGAACGCAGCCGCGCGGGCTGTGATGGGGAGTACAAGGTACTCCCACGTAACACCTCTCCTGCGCGAGCTGCACTGGCTACCTGTGGTTTTTCGGGTGCGTTTCAAGGTGCTGATTACCATCTTTAAAGCGCTCCATGGCACGGGACCTAGTTACTTTGTAGGGATCGCATCCTCCCACATCCCTGCGGCCAATTCGCTCACACAAGGAGGGGACTTCTCCTGGTGCCGTCCACTAGGCAATGCCAAAGGGCGACACCAAGGAGTAGGGCCTTCTCTGTGATGGGCCCAACCCTCCTCTGGAATGACCTCCCCCCCCTCATTAGAACCACTTCTGACCTCCGCTCCTTCCGGCAAAAATTGAAGACTCATCTGTTCCGATTAGCAGGCCTGGCATAATTACAACTGTCCCTCCTGGCAAATGTATTATTATCTGGTTATTTTAGGGTTTTTAATCTGTTGTGTCTGTTTTAGGGATTTTAAAAAAAACGTATATTTATTCAGCTTTGTACAGTTCTTTTAATTGCATTTTAACCTCCTCCAAACTGTACATATTTAATATTTTATTTTTTATTGTATTTTTGTGATATTCTCTATGGACTGTACACCGCCCCGAGTCCCTTCTGGGAGAGGGGGCGGTCTAGAAGCACAAATAAATAAATAAATAAATAAATAAATAAATAAATAAATAAATAAATAAATAAATAAATAAATAAATAAATAAATAAATAAATTCCAAATGCCATCAAACTCCATGAAATGAAGAAAGACATTAACTTGTTTCCACTTAGAGATGGCATTCCTGAGGGATGCTGTGTGTGTGGTTGTTGAGAATTGTTGTGATATAACAACACAAATTCTATTCCGGACAAGCATAGGAGTAAAAGTTCTCATGAAATGCTCTCCCTTCTCTGTGTCTAGAGCAAAGAGGCCAATCAGGGTCCATCTGAAATGGAGGAGCAGTTGGACAATTGCTGGGTATTGAAATCCTTCTTTGGGGAACATCGGATGGACAAAAGGGAATTGACTTTTATCAATCAGAGCCTCTGAAGTAATTTTCCAACTGACCTGAAAAAAGCAGTGAAGAATTCTGTTACATTTAGGGTCTTACCAAGTTCCAATTTTTAGCTTTTAATTAATCCAACTTTTTTCTCATGGAACAGTTTCTTGTTGATTGGTCATAAGGACATATCAAGATACAGAACATAAAAGGCAGAGCATTAACAAAATAGCATGTCAATGTAGATTTTTTTAAAATATATGGTTCAATAGAAATGCATAAAGAATGAAAATAGTATTTTATGACCCCTGAATTTACAACAATCAGACCATAATTTCCTTCCAAAAAGGGTTTTATTATATGTAATTTTTGAATTCTGAGCACCCAGGAAATACGTTTTTTAATATTAGGATCTCAATAGGTCATTTATCTAATGTGCAATCCAGGAGGTTGATCTCCCGCTTTCTTCTATAATTAACATTCAAGTAATAGATGTATTACATCTTCTATCTCTGAACCTCCATAAATAAAAGTATGTTCACTGAAAGGGATTTGGAAGGTTCAACTCAATACTTGGAAGGTTCATTTGTAGCACCTGATGCATTTCAATATGCCAACCTTACTGAGTAGAGCTATGATCTTTCTCTGTTTTGCCAACCTTGATTCTTTTGAAGCTTTTTTTTTTCCAATTTTTCTCCAATTGTAAAAAGACAGGGAGACCACAGTTACCAAAATAATTTATCAATTGCACACTTCAATACATTTTAATTGAAATTTCTTTGTTCTAACAGAGTTTTGAGACTCTTACAGTTTGCATATCATTAATTTTGTTTAAAAAATGCATGCCCAAATTTTATAAATTGTAAACATTCCCTATTAGCTCTGAGGTCAGCAGCTGAAGTTCTATTATCCATCCTTAAGATTCTTCTGAGAGGATGACTTTGATAATTTAGGTTAAGGAAGCTGCATAGTTGTGATTTTTAAAAAAAGAAGTAACAGTGCATTTACTTGTCCCTTTGGCCTAAATGACCTCCTTCAATGTTGAGGGAGCCAAGATCCAATCACAGAGAAAAATACTCCCAGGTAAGGAAAGGTGTGAACTTGCTCTATTGACTCATCATCAAATAGCCCTATATGGCAATGATACCATTTTCTAAAGATCATAACTTTTGACGTTGACTTATCAATAATCAGATAATTGTCAAGAGAACAGGAGCCAAGTCTTCTTAACAGTATATGAAACCAAAGGTCATATAGGCAGCACCCTGGTCTTGCCTTCTGGTAAGAATCAGTCCTACTTCTCAGGGCTTCATGGATCCTTAAACAGGGCTCCCCAGCCAATGAGCCATGGCTGACGAGTGGTCCATGAGGGGTTTGCAACGAGGCCATAGAAACGGACGGCAAGCATCCACGTGCACAAGCGCATCCTCACTTGCCTGAGCAGCGTGCGAGTATGTGCACACATGGTCTATTTAAATGATCCACTTGCACAGAAACATCCCCTTTAACACACACACACACACACCAATCTGCAAAGCTGGGAAACATTGGGGAACTCTGTCCTAAAACACACTCTCAAATAAATGAATGTAGAGCATGGAATAATTGGGACGGAAGGGATCTTGGAGGTCTTCCAGTCCAACCCTCTGCTCATAGAGCAGATCGTATGCCCTTCCAATTATGAATGTCCAGCTCTTTTGGAAAACCTCCAGTAATGGAGCACCATCAGCTTCATGACCTTCTTCCACTGGTTAACTGTTCTCACTGCCGGTGCTTGTAGAAAGGACTCTGAGCAGGGTCAACATACTGAACTCCATTGCAAAAGCCATCAGTTTCTTCCGTAATATTTCTTTGTTTACTGTGTCAAATGCTATAAAGGCATCAGAGGCATTCTTTCCTCTGTCTGATATTTTTTTTATAGTTAGATGGTTCAAGGCAACAGAATTACCAATAGTGGATCAAATCTGCGTCTGGTTCTTCTAGGAAACCCTCCACCATTTACCTGACACTGTCAACTCTAGTCAAGGGGAGGATGGCATGTATTTTACACACAACATCTGTTAGAGAATTAGGGTCCTTATTATTCACTTTTTATATGTACAAACTACACTTGCCATCTTGTAGAATGACATATTTATAATTCTTTTATAAAATGATTAATTAATATTTGAGAATATCATTACATTGGCTAATATCGTGAAAAAAATGTGAGCTTTCCATTCCACAACCTTCCTATTGTACAGAAGACCCTTTGATTGAACACAGAGCCTGTCCTCACCTTCACAATCATGCAAGAGAGGCCCTCAAAGCAATGGGGAGGCTGCCATGTGTAAATATTCCTGTTTTACCCATTGCTCCCTCCCCATTGTTGTCCCAATCCTGACACCATGGCACCTAAAATGCCATGGTGAAAACAAAGGTTGAATTCCATAGAGATGAAATGGTTGGATCTATCACTCACTCACACACACAAACAATCCACTCACTTTTTACCAGATACAGAAACACAAACACAAACCTGGGCAACTTTGTAGGGGCCGACTAATGTTGACATCTGGATGGAGATGTCTTGAGAGCTCCATCAAGAAGAAACCAAAAGGTTGTCCTTTCTTCCACAGCTGTAGTTGGGAACATTGGCTTCTCCAGTAGACAGCATGTCCAGCAAGGCATCTGAAGCCCCAAGTGTGTTTACATAGTTGTCATGGATGTTGTAGCCAAGAGTGAGATTGTGCAGGACTCGGGGATTTTTGGTAACCATCTCAATGTTGAAAATCATGCGTAGTATTCTAGCCTTGTTACGAGATAAACTAGTGTAAAACCATGTTAATATTAGGATCATCAATAGTAAAAATTAAACACTTTTTCTCTATTCAAACCTTTTTTCCTCCACAAGGTAACCGAGATGTAAGTCAATATGGATCCAAATCAGAGACAAATGATAGTCACCCATCACTCTTTAATATTGTGAATGTTGAGAAGATAGGATGGAGATAGTTCTCCAAAAGGACTAAAATTTAAAAATATACCATTATTTGTAGCATAACTAATTTTCATCAGCCCAGTAACCAAGTTGGAGAATATTTCAGTGATGAAAACAAAAACATAATGCATGGAAGAGAATAAAGTGATTCAGAAAAACTGTTGTTGTTGTTTTTTTAAAAAAAGATGTCATCCTCTTGTTTTTTTCAATCCCTTATTTTTTAGGAATAAATATCAATCTACAGTCATAAAAATATAGAAATGACCTGGCTAGAGGAAACTACAAGAATCACTGCTTTCAAGAAAACTTAGTGTTCAAGTCATCAACTGAGGACTGAACAGGAAGAGGAAAATAATGTGGGTTTCTATAAGGTTTTATTTTCCTCAAAATATGGATTTGAGCCTCTCCTAGAAAATAAGGCAAAAGAGAGAGGCTGCGGAAATCAAAAGCATTGAAGAAATTATTCAGGTCCTGCAATATAAGAGTAACTGAAATAAGAAGAAAAAAGAAAGAAGGTTTTAGACTTGCAAATGGAGGGAATGAAACTCCATCACAGTGAATGACTTACAACTGAATCTGACTAGAAGGAGCCATGTTGAAAGGTAACATTGCAAGTGTTATTTTAGATGCAGAGACGATTATACCAATGAGAAGATCTCCTGGCCTGTAATAGCTCCATGGCTTTTCTCCATCCTGGTGGTCCAAATTCAATGGGCACTTCATTCTAAGTTTCCCAGAGACTGACTGGGGCACCAGCAGCATCAGAAACAGAAGCAAGAGGTCCATAATTCATGGGGTTGAATCAATCTCCTTCCTGTTTCTAAAGAACAATTCGAAGAATTGGAAGCAGTCACACAGGAGGGAATATCCAATGGCTTTCATGATTCAAACAGAGACAAACCAAGATTGTGCTGGAAGAGAGAAGAAATACATAGAGGATCACAGCTCCTGCCTATCCTGTAACTCGAGCCACAAAAAGCATAACCTGTAGTATTTATCCTATTCTAACACAAGATCCCTTCCATGTCACTTCAATGTGATGTTTACATCAAAGGCAGTCACTGGAGGAGGAGGAGGAGGAGGAGGAGGAGGAGGAGGAGGAGGAGGAGGAGGAGGAGGAGGAGGAGGAGGAAGAGGAGGAGGAGAGATCTCAAGGCCTATGAGGTGATAATTACAATGAGAAGGAACTTGTCCTTTTGGGATCCTGAACCTCTTCCATCTGATGAGGGGCAGGTGGAGAAAATCATATTAGTGAAAAATCACAGATAGACCTCTTGAGACAGTGTTGTGTAGTGGTCACAGTCCTTCCTGTTAGGACATGTCCAGAAAGTGATGCTGGAGCAAGATACCTCAACAGCCAGAAAAGTGACTTCTGCTGTCCTTCAATGGGGTCTTTTGCCTCCAGAGACTGCTGAGGAATTTTGTGCCACTCTACATTGGTGCCACTTAACTCTAGTGCTGCCTTTGCTCTAACGCCATGGAAGCAATCATAATCCTTGAACCCAACTTAATGTTAAGAGTTTGGGATTTTCTTTTCAATAAGATATATTCATCCCAAATTAGAGATTATTTTTGAATTCCTTATAACTAAAGATAAATTAATTTGCCATTTTTTCTTGAAATATCAATGTTTGCATGAGAGCAGACTCAGAGACAAGAAAGGGAAGGCCTGTTGACTGTATCATTAGTTAATAGAAAGATGATTATAGAACAATATAAATATAAGTTTTCGTTTTCGTTTTCTTTTTACTTTCTGTGTTGTCTCTTCCACACTGAGAGCTTTTTAATTTTCGAATTTCATGGTTTCTTAACATCCACCGTGTGCTGTGAGGTCTACAGCTGAGGTGGTGGCAGCACCCAGAGTCCGGTGGATGGTGTAACCTGATTTTTTTGCCACAACCACCCAGTAGTTGGTTTAGGAGGACCTGACGTACGTTTCTCTGGATTTGTAGATGGTGCAACTCCTGTGACATTCTCATCTCTGAGGCTTTATTTAAAACTCCACCCAGAAGACCTCCAAGTGCTTCAAAGGGCCAGTTTGGAGTTTCTGTTTAAGTTGGTTAATTGTTGATGGATTAGGATTCTTTTCTGGAGGGGGAATGTTAATATGTAAAGCTTGGCCTAGAAGGGAGAAATGGGAGGTGAGGGTTGAGTGAGAGGGGAAGCAGAAGGAATTGGCAGGTCAAACCTTACAATGGGGAGCACAGGATGACCAATATCCCAGCTCCATTATTTCAAAGACGTCCTATTGTAGAGTCCTCAGTGTCCACTCTCAGTGTCTGTTAGTGGCTCCAGGTTCCAGTTGATGTCTGTGAATTGGAGTGCAGGTTGATGTGGCCCTTATAAGAAGAAAACTTCTCCAGCTTATTTCTGTTATAAATGATTGTTGAGGTATTCCCTGCTGAATTAATACACATGATTCACTAACACATTGGCCAACCTCAGAAAATAAACCAGAGTTAAAAGTTGCAAGTGTGAATGCAGCCATTGGTGGAGTGACCATGTTAGGTAACTATGACCAGAGCCTGTCTATGGTCAAGACATCAGGATAGTAACCAGGAGACCATGAATTCTAGTCCTCCCTTGGGCACAAAGCCAGCTAGGTGAACCTTGGCCAGCCAATCTCTGATGCCCCAGGAAAGACACAATGGCAAACCACTTCTGAAAAACCTTTTCACCTATGGTCTTTCTGATAACTTTCACACACAACTGACTGAGGCTCTGACCTTCCTGAGTCTGGCTTCAGTCTTGCAAGACCAGCCAAGTGGGCTCCAACTTACTAAGCTCAGGCAGTTTGGTCTCTGTAGAAGCAGCAGGAAAGCTCCAATTTTGACCATGAATTTCAAATACTCATGAAGGTTGCAGGGAGGTTGATAAGAAAAAAGTCCTAGAAGGTCATTTGGGCTGCAAGAGGTGGAGGTCCCTTCCTGTCAAGGGAAGGGAGGGCATGCTGGAAAAGAGGAAGGCGGATGGATCCCCCCCCCCAACCCATCCAGTCAGGGCAGCCTTAGGTGTGGTCAAAAACCTCTCTTCTGAGGGAGGGGACCTCCTCACATGCGGTGGGGCACTTGAGGCAACACTGAACTCAGAGTTTGCTTTGCCAACAGAGAAGAAAAAAATTCTTTGCTTCCTTCTTTCCTTTTCTCTTTGACTCCTTGGAATCAAAGTGAGTAACTTCGAACCAACCTAAAACTAAGGAGAAATTTCCTGGGAGGGGAACAATTAATCACTGGAAGGACTTGCCTCCAGAAGTTATGGTTGCTCCAACACTGGGGAGTTGTACAAAGAGATTGGAGAACCATTTGTCTGAGATGGTAAATGGGAGGTTTGCCTGCTTGAGCAGGGGGTTAGACTAGAAGACCTCCAAAGTTCCTTCCAACTCTGTTATTCTGTTTCAGGCATGCTGTAATTTTAGCAAATTGTTAACTGGGAGAGAGATTTAAGAGCAGAGGTGGAGAGTTTAGTTTTAGCACCTAATTCTTGTGGGGAGAGAAGTGAAATATGAACAAGTTTGTCTCTCCCAGGTTTCCTTTGTGTTTCTTTATTGAAGAAATTTGGGTTTTGGGAGGAGGAAGGAGGTCAAAGGAGGAAGGGAAAGTTTTTAGGAAGCTCATTCTGAACCTGCCACTTTTGCATGCAGTGTCTGCATTCCCAAAGCTAGAAAGAGCCAAGAGAGGTTTGCAGTCTCCCAACAGTCTGAGGATCTGAGTAGAAAGTTTCCAAAGCAGCCGCCATTTCTACAAGGTCTTCTCAGAGTATAGAAAATGGGGGCCACTTCCAGGAGGCAATGGGGATCAGGCCCAAGCACTGCAGGGTCCCATTGGGGCAAGATCGAAGGAGGGGAGGCCTCCAGCCAGAGGGGAAGATGTCACCAATCCACATCTGGATAGATACAGGACCCCCCAACATTTCTACACCAGAAAGAGAGCTCAATGGGGGTGCAAGGATGTCAAGGGGAGGCTTTCACCACCTAAAGAAAGAGCTCACATTTGGGGGAAGGAGATGGCAAAGGGGGCTCTCGTGGTGGTGGGTGACCCCTGCAAGGAGAAACATGGCTGCATTTGTATCAGATCTTATTTTCTGCAGGATAAAACACTTTGATGTGAAGGAAGACAGAGAGCCCTGATCTTTAGTGGGGAGGGAAGTCCAAAGTCTGAAATCATCCAGTGACACTTTTTGCCTAAAGCAAAGTTTTCCACCGGGAAAGATTTTCCATTTAGGGCCTTCTGGGTGAGTCTGAGAAGTGACCTGCAGCTGACTCCCTCTGTCTCTGCCCAAAGTCTCCCCTGGAGGATTCGGCCAAAGAGCAGAGATGAAACTCTGAGGATAACAATTCTCCTTCCCACTAGAGATCCCTGGCTAATTCAACCAGTTCTTGGACTCAGAGTTTGTGGGGCTTTTCTCTGGAGAGAAACGGAAGGGAAACAATCCCCACAGGGTTCAAAATGATAAGATAGAGATGGAATTAAATCGGTCACCAAAAATTGAGAGGTTTGAAAGCTCCATGCTTGAAATTGGCCCAGAGGGAATAAATGGCACCTGTGGCTGAAGAAGGAAAAGAAGTGTGATATTTGTTGGCATGGAGGTTAAAGAGAAAACCCTGGGGATTATTTAATCCCTGAACATGTCACAAAACTGAAATGGCTTCCTACTGAGTTAGAGCCAAATTTTAATTCTTTTTAAAGTTAATGCTGAAGGGCTCCATCACAAAAAGATTAATGCAACAGTGTGAACAGGAACCCCCTCCCCCCCCATGTGTTAATTAAAATCTAGTCATGGGGGCTTTGCATTTGTTGGAAGGAAAACCCATCTGGTTCAGTTCCCAGCTAAGGCACTGCAGATAAAACGGAGGCTGATTGGAAAGAAAGGTTCTCTTTATTGAGGGAGCAGAACCACCAACCACAAGTGATTCTGGGCAAATGGAGTTTAGGGTGGGAGGGTTTTTATCCCCTCTTTGCCCCTTCTCTGAGTTTCCTGTTCCTGTGCAAGGACATGTCCTTTCATGGTCCATGGGCTTTTGTCAGATTCCTATGGGCTCATGGCTGGCTCTGTAGCAGTGGTGGGTTCCTCCCGGATCGCACCGGATCGCGCGCGCTCCCTTTCAGCGCTCCACCTGGCTTGCGCGCTCCCTTTCAGCGCTCCACCTGGCTTGCGCGCTCCCTTTCAGTGCTCCACCTGGCTTGCGCGCTCCCTTTCAGCGCTCCACCTGGCTTGCGCGCTCCCTTCCGGCGCTGAAACCGGAAGTACAGTTTTGCCCGGCCCTGGCGAAGCAACGACGCCTGCCTGCGCTCTGAGCTGATTTTGTGGACCTTTGGCTGAATCCTGTGGCTGGTTGTTCCTGCCTGAGCCAGTCTCTCTGCAATGGGAGAAATGAAGGATGCCTTTCACCCCACGGAAGGGAGGGAGGGAGGGAAGGGGGACCCATGCTCCACTGCCACTCCCTTCCACCCATAGGGCACTGAGGGGGGAAAGCAGATCATTGGGAGTTTTTGCCTCTTTATCATAACACTTAAAACCCTTTTTTTATTTTATCCTTATTTGAAATTCTCTCACCCCTCCCCCCACTTTTGTCTGTTCAACCCCTTCTCCCTGAGGCTGATTGGTGGCTGAGTTCCCAGGCAACCATAGCCTGTTTGATTGGCTGCTGCTGGGTTGCCATGGCAACAGGGGCAGGCCAGCAAGAGAGGCCAGCCACGAGGGGGAGAGAAGAGGCGGGGCTTTTTTCTTCCCTCAGAACTGGAGGAGTTGAAGGCGAAATCTTCTCTCTCTCAGGGAAAAACCTTCCTCAGATGCAGCCCCGGATAGGAAAATATGAAAGGATATTTTAAAAAATATATTTTAAAAATAAAGGGAAAAGAGCTTGAGGGAAGGAAAATAGTGAACAGAAACTAAAAACAGATAAAAGATAGAAAGATGGATGTAAAATTGCACAATAAAAGGAAATAGTCTGGATAAGGAGCTTATAGAAAATAGCTGAAATAGAAAACACTTTTAGTATTTTAGTATGAATATTAATTTTGGCATTTGTTGAAAACACTTAAAATTTACAATTCATTTTTTTGAATAAATGTGTAAGGTTTTTCTTTTAGGAAATGGAAATGTCTCCCCAGCGACTGTAGACCGAATAGCAGAATGACAGTTGGAAGGGACCTTGGAGGTCTTCTAGTCCAACCCTCTGTTCAAGCAGGGGGCTCATTGTTCCAACTGTCAGAATAAAGTTCTCCTTCATTCTAGGTTGGGTCTTTCCTTTACAGCTTTTGGTCAAAACATGACAAAAAAAGATATTTGAAAACTTTGGAAAAGAGAAGAGCAAGTGAGATGATTGAAGGCCTGGAGACATACGAAGAAGGGCTGCGGGATTTGGGTTTGGCTAGTCTAGGGATAAGAAGGACTTGGGGAGGGGGGAGTAGGATAGCAGTATTCCAGTATTTGTGGGACTGCCCCAAAGAATAGAGGGAGTCAATCTATTTTCCAAAGCACTAGAAGGCAAGACAAGAAACAATGGATGGAAACTAATCAAAGAGAGAAGCAATTGGAAATCAAAGAGAAACTTCCTAATTAGGACAATTAACAAGTGGAATGGCTTGCCTTCAGAGGTTGTAAGTGCTTCAGCACTGGAGACACAACTGCCACCTATCTGAAATGGTATAAGGTCTCCTGCTTGAGCAGGGGTGGACTAGAAGACCTCCAAGGTCCCTTCCAGCTCTATTCTGATTGATTGATTGATTGAAACCCTATTCACCTAGGCATGGTTTTTTCAATGATTGCAGTTGGATGAGGGGACTGCACAACCCACATAAAAACCCCAATGTATTAACATGCATTGCATCTTTTTGTCTTCTATAAGGGATTCTTTCAGCCTAACTTTATATGAAAATTCTCCTCTATCCTACAACTAATTCAGGTTTAAACTGGGAGGTTTTGTCATGGATTTGTTGAAAAGATGACAACGGTCTCTCCCCCCCCCCCCCCCTCATATGTCTATCTTTCCTGAATAATCATTCAGAAATATCTTCCTTGTGGAAATCATCAAATGCAAGGGGTCTCAGAGACCCATCTACTTTAGCCTTTCTCAAACTCCACAACTTTAAAAAGGGGTGGACCAACTCCAGGATTTTTCAGACAGTATGGAGCTGAAGTCCACAACTGTAAAATAAACTGAGATTTATAAATCCTGCTTCAGATTTTCCTGAAAATTATTGTTTTTTCCCTACCTATTTTTTGTAAACATTTGTCAACCCTTGCAGAAAATCTGTATATTGATTAAGTAAGAAAAACTCCAGGGATACAATAAAGGAACAAAGATTATAACTTAGAGCCACAGGTGTGAAAGAGTCTTGATTGAATTCAATCCACTGTTCTGTGCAATTTTAGCTCAGCTGTAGTCTTAGACCGACTGTCAACAAAATATGTCATTCAGAGAACACAGAGAAGAAAAACAAATTTTTGAAAAAAAGCAATTAAAGTTTCAAGAAACCCTTTAACATCAATCTTAGAAAACTAGTTAATCCCATACATGGTTTGAAGAAAATTGGCACATGTATATGGTTAACAGTTTCTCTCCAGAACAACAAAATAACAGAAGACACTGTATAAAACTTGGCCATATTACTACATGTTTCTGCAGGTGCATCAGCAAAAACTGACTTTCTCCACATTGGTTAAAGGTGCAGATTGTGGCACAATCCTTAAATTTTACATATTTATACATGTCCAAAAAGGGAAGAGGAAGGCTAGAACTTTTTGGGTGCTAGAAAGATACAACCATGATAAAGCCAAGGGAGATACACCCAACCCAATATCTTTCTGCTAAATTTGATAAACTCTGTGATAATTTATTTGAATAGGGTGTCCTTGCAAACTTCCATTTCCAAAAATTAAGAAAAGGTCTTCTGAATCAGGATCCATCTTTATCTCTCAGTGCCTTGGTAAGACCACACTTGAATCCTGCATCCAGTTTTGGTCGCCACAATGCAGAAAATATGTTGAGACTCTAGAAAGAGGGCAGAGAAGAACAACAATGATGATTTGGGGCCTGGAGGCTAAAAACATATTTAAAAATGGTTGCAGGAATTGGGTATGTCTAGTTTAATGGGGGGAAAAACACTGGGGTGACCTGATAGCAGTCTTCCAATATTTGAGGGACTGCCACAAAGAAGACAGAGTCAACCTATTCTCCACAGCACCAGAAGGCAGGACAGGAATCAATAGGTGGAAACTAATCAAGAAGAGAAGCAGCCTAGAACTAAGGAGAAATTTCATGACAGAATAATCTATCTGTGGAACAACTTGCTTCCAGAAGTTGTGGGTGCTCCAACACTGGAGGTTTTTTTTTAAAAAAGATTGGACAGCCATTTGTCTGAAATGGTATGCAGTTTTCCTGTCTAAGCAGCGGGTTGGACTAGAAGATCTCCAAAGTCCCTTTGATATATAGCTCTGATGTATCCACCATCAGAAGAATGAGATGGATGAATTGTTGCAATTTTGTAAGGAATATTTCTGTCCAATCCCACCTCCCGCCCTTACACCACATTTATGGGACATTAAATACTCTCTGTTAGGCTAGCGGTTATGAAGCTCAGAATCTAAACTTATCCCAAAGAGACTCTGAACACGAGTCTACTGAAATTCAGCTTTATTTTTGATCAAAAGTAAAACAGGGAATCCTTCATCTCCTGCCTCAAACAGGAAGGCAGAGAGGGAAAAGGCAGGCACACTAATTAAAACTTTTTTCTTTTTATAGTTTACACATAGTTCTTGCATAGCTCATCATTTTTGTAGAAACATCATTTCTTATCCACTGTTTTATGCAAAGCTCGTGATTTTCCCAGCGCTTAGGAACAATAGGGCTCACAAGGAAAAAGGGCTACACATTTTCTGGCATTTAGCCTGGAGCTTGTTAGGGCTGCAATCTCAAATTAGTAGTTACAGCAGACAAAATACACATTTTAAAGTTACAGCAAGGCTACTTAGCAAGGCTAAGCTTGGCATTTAGCCTGGAGGCTTTATCTCTGCATTTTAGGTTACAATGGAGCTCAGCTCACAAGAACATCAAAAGCTGAGTTAGTTACACTCTGTGCATGCTCTCATCCTTTCACTCTAAATTCTTTAGGATTTATTTTGTAAAACTGTTATATGGCTGTATTTCAGCCCCCGTTTTATTTTATTCTACATAATTTGACCAGCTGGATCATTTAGATGTCATGCCCCAGCATATAAATTTTACATATGTTGCTGCTCTCTCGCCCCATCTAGTGGCAGGAGAGACAATACCAATTACATTGTTTGAAGTTGACCCAATCCATTTTTCCCATCAGCCTACACTCTCAAACAAGTGCATGCTGGGAAGCCAGACTCCATTTCCTTTAGCATTTGAAGAAGCAGAAAGAAGAATCCATCTTAATCTGTGGCACATGGTCATCCAAGGACACACACATCCACACATAGAGTATTGTTGGTGAGTTTTAAAATATTTGTATGTATTAATTGTTATGTTCAGCAGTAACTCAATACTGCCTATCTTGTATTTGGTTCAAATTGTATGTATTCCTATTTTCCCCAGTTTCACCATATCCTCTTCCTTCAAAAAAGCATTCAGATATATATGGTCTGTCTAATTGGCAGATAGGTGGGTTTAGCTGCACACAGACTAACGTGTGGTAAGGACAGAACACCAGATTACCCACATCTTGCAATTATACTGTATAAGGATGGCTGACTGTGATGGGCAGAGGGTGGGCAGAGGGTGGACCGTATCCCCATCGGGTCCAGTAGTTTAAAGTAGTCCCAGTTTACAGCCCTTAGCTTCAACTCTCAATCCCTGGCTAAAGAGCCATGGTGATGCAGTGGTTAGAATGCAGTACTGTAGCTTAACTCACTGCTCAATCAGGAGTTTGATTATGAGCAGCTCAAAATTGACTCAACCTTCCATCCTTCCAAGATTTGTAGAAAGGTAGGACCCAGATTGCTGGGGACAATATGCTGACTCTGTAAACTGCTTAGAGAAGGCTGTGAAGCATTATGAAGCGGTATATAAGCCTAAGGGCTATTGCTATTGCTACCAGATCCTTGGTTGCTTTGGGTTTATCAGGTAGAAATCAGAATACCTGCCGTAGATGCATATTCCCATCTCCCAAATGCTCCCACCCTTCCTCACCTCCTTAAAATACACAGTGTAAGGACCTGCCCCAGCTGGTCCCCAAGGGAAGCAAACTCAATGGAGGTTAATCAAAATAACTTTTACTGAGAGATAGTAGATGCAGAAAAGTCAGCTAGAATCTAAAGGTTCCACACAAGGCGCAAAGCAATTCTTTTGTTTTCCCCAATCCCAATCACTCTGACCAGTCCACCGGCAGCCAATAGGATGCCCCAGAGATGTTATGAGGAAACTGAGGTGCTGGGTAGATAACATGTCACTCTCAGGGCACGACGGCCTTGAAACTAGGCTGGAACCAGCTGGGAAGGAGTCTGTTTCTTCGGTGAAGACAGTCCCTCTCCCTAATTCCCAGTTACAGCAAAAGCAAAAACATGCAAGGAATCCAGAAACCTCCCTCCCCCTCCCTCTAACATAATGGCAGGAACCTGCATGGTGGACCTGAATGGTGGACACCCAGCTTTTAAGGCCTCCACCACAGGCTCCCAACTGCTTCCATCTTTCCTACTTTCACATTGCAGCCTCTGACATATGCATGCACCAGAGGTGGGTTGCTCCCAGTTCAGCCTGGATTAGGTGAACCAGTAGTGGCGGGGGTGGGAGACTCCGGAACCTGCCCTGATGCTTCTGTGCATCTGCAGAAGCATCACATGCGAGCATGAGCAAGCGCAAGCACAAGCAAACCGGTAGAACTGGGATCTGACATACACTGTTAGCCAAAATCAGGGGAAATTGCTCAAATTATTTCTTAAAAGAAGTCAGGATCATGGGCAGTTTCTGAACACCAAATTTCTCTGAATGATTTTCACAGATTTCTCCCTACCAAGATTTATTGTGATGAAAGGGAAGAGAGTAAAAAGATTCCGATCATGCAACCATTTCTGATTTAGGAACATAAAATTCGGATCTTCTTTGACCCCAGCATAGTAAGTGGAAACAATTAATATTTTCATTCAACTACAAGGGACTTCTACAATTCTTTACAATATCATAATGGTATTATGTTTTTACATTTATTCTGGCTGTAACCTGCTCCTTTGTGTTCAGGTCTGGTCTCAGAATGATAATGTAACATTTAGGGATGAAGATGCAGCCCAACAGACCAGCACTGGAGGCCAGGATAGAGAAAACCTGCACAGCCACCATGTATTTCCCTTTGGTGCTCAGGTAGGTGGGCACAAAAGTCACCCAGACACTGCAGAAGACCAGCATGCTGAAGGTGATCAGTTTGGCTTCATTGAAAGCCCCAGGGAGATTCCTAGCCAGGAAAGCCACCGTGAAGCAGATGGCAGCCAAAAAACCCATATAAGTGAGGGTGGTGTAGAACATGACAACAGAGCCTTCATTGCATTGCAGGATGATCTCTCCAGGCTGGGAGTATAAGTCAGAGTCAGGGACTGAGGGAGAAACTCCAAGCCTGATGGCGCAGATGATAATTTGGACAGCAGAAGAAGAAAGGATGATGGAGCTGGCCAAGCTCTTCCCCAGCCATCTCTTCACTTGATTTCCTGGTTTTGTAGCTTGGAAAACTGTTCTGACCCCCTCCTCTTGTATAACAAGTCACTCCGAAACAAAGTCTCTGCAATATGCTTTTATTACATACAGTTTCAACCTTGGCAGCAATCCAGCCTACCAAGGTCAAGATAGCACTCTGGGCAGCAGTCCAGCTACAGCGACACCCCTTGGCAGCAATCAAGCTACAGCGACACCCCTTGGCAGCAATCCAAGGTCCAGGGAACAGAGTGGCAGCAATCCAGGTAAACCCTTTGGCAGCAATCCAGCCTGCCAAAGTACAACACAGATCTGAGCTTCTCCAACTCTAATGATCAGTTGATTCCTGCAAAGGGTGTGTCCACAAGCAGTCCCTTTATAGTCTGGAGAGGAGTCTAATGATCAGCAGCTGAGAGCCATTACCTCCTGTAATTGCTCAATTGCTCCTTACGCCGGGTAGCATGCCGGTAACGAGCATCTAATAGCTCACTGTTGATGTCTGATTCACTGTCCTGTGACTCCTCCCCACTGCTCCAAGGCATGACATCAGGAGCCCCCTTCCCTTGGCTTCCACCACTGCTCCATGCCTCAGGCGCCCCCTGGTGGCCAACCAGCCTCTCTGCGCCCTGCTCAGAGTCGGAACCCTGTCCAGGGTCCTCCACATCCTCCTGAGCCGACACAGTGGGACCCTCGCTTTCGGAGTCTGGTGGCAACTCCAACGGCTCCTGCTGGGCTACAACAGAAAACCAGCACCACTGTTTCTTGGCCAAGAGAGAAGAAATGGCAACTGAGATGATGCTGAACACGGTTTGTCGGAGAAGGCAGGTGACTTTCCTTAGTTGACCAATGAAGAGAAAAGAAGACAAGAAGCAAAGCATGAGGGAAACCTGCTATAAAAGTGTATCCTACAGAACACTCCTCACCAGAAGTCAAAGACTGTTGAACATCTCCTTCCCAAAAAACTGGAATAAGAAGCTGAGCGAGAGGAAGCCACAATGAGTATGAAACTTGATCTGGAGTTCAACTAAATGGAGATGGCTGAGAAAAGGCACATCAGGAGAAAGAGAAGGAGCACCAACCCCTGTTAGGGCAGTACCCAAACCTCAGTGGTATGAAATGACCAATTCAAAAAGAACTGTGAAAGAGATGATGTTGAGACATTCCTAACTAATGTTGAAGATGTCTGACAAGCTGAGATTACTCCAAAGCCCAGAATATGGCTCCTATTTGCCTTCTCTTGCTTAACCCAAATATTAGCTAATCTGAGTGTTCTATGGAAGGAGGACAAACACAAATATTAATTATTAATTAATTTATTTCATGTTTTCATTTAATTAATCTTACACTCTTGTTATTTTTATTTCATTTGGTTTTAAATTCCAATTGCAAGGGAACACATGCAAAGGAAGCGTACAAACCAATAATAATTGTAATAAGTAATTACATGATATGAATCCAAGAAACAATTTCATTATCAGTTTCCTATTTTTATCATTAAGTGTTCCTTAGTGTTTAGCTCTGGTCGCAGGAGAATAATGTAGCACTTGGGGAAGAAGATGCAGCCCAATAGCCCAGCACCAGAGGCCAAGATGGAGAAGACCTGCACGGCCACCATATATTTCCCTTTGGTGCTCAGGTAAGTGGGCAGGAAGGAGATCCAGACACTGTAAAAGACCAGCATGCTAAAGGTGATTAGTTTGGCTTCATTGAAGGCCCCAGGGAGGTTCCTGGCCAAGAAAGCCACCGTGAAGCAAACAGCAGCAAGGAAACCCATGTAGCTGAGGACAACATAGAAAATGGTGACGGAACCTTCATTGCATTGAAGGATGATCTCTCCAGGCTGGGAGTGCAGGTCAGAGTCAGGGAATGGGGGAGAAAGTCCCAGCCAAAGGACACAAATGAAAAACTGAACACCAGAACAAGAAAGGATGATGGAATTGGCCAAGCTCTTCCCCAACCATCTTTTCACTCGGTTTCCTGGTTTCGTTGCCAGGAAGGCCAATACCACTGTGATTGTTTTTGCTAACAAAGAAGACACAGCTACTGAAAAGACAATGCTAAACACTGTTTGTCGGAGAAGACAGGTGGCTTTTCTTGGTTGTCCAATGAAGAGAAGAGGAGACAAAAAGCCAAGCAGGAGGGAGACCAGGAGGATGTAGGAGAGGTCCCGGTTGTTGGCTTTGACAATGTGTGTTTCTCGATATTTAATGAATGCGATTAAAGCAAAGCCTGTGGTTAGAAACAAGACTAGGGCAAAACAGACCAAGATGATGGCCAGATGTTCCTCATAGGCCAGGAAGGTTATTCGTTTAGAGATACATCGGAGTCGGTTCTCAGTTGAATATTGATCATCTGGGCACCTGGTGCATTTTTCAGCATCTGGGATAAAAGAAAATAATATTTATTTTATAGTCTCAACTTTTCAATTTCACCATTTGTCTGAAATGGCATAGCGTCTCCTGTTCCTATGGGTTTGGATTAGAAGACTTCCAAGATCCCTTCCAATTCTGTTATTCTGTTAAATATTGAGCGATTAATGGAATGATTGATTGTTGTACCTTTTGGCCTGTAGGGTAAATTATTTTGAGAGTTATTGATCTGAAACTATTTTTGAAATCTCAAGGTTTCAGATGTTCCCAACAAAGGTAAAAATTGATGGACACTTCCAATCTAACAAGTAGAAGAGATATTTCCACTGACAGAAGTAAATACACCATATCATTCTATCTCATTTGCTATCAGCCCCCTCTGCCACAAAGATCTTGGAGGAGAAGAGCAGTCTGGACAACTGTGGGATCTGGCAGGTTGAGAGCTGTGAACCATAAACACAAAGCTTTTGCTGTGACCCAGCAAAACAGATATAGTGCCCTTGCTGACCTTAATGGGGACACTAAAGAGATAGGTCAAGGTAGTTGTGATAATGATGACTCAAATAAGCAGGGGATCGTGGTCCAAAACGAAGAACTTTCTTCGGAAATGCGAAATGGGGAACCAGGTATCACACATCAGTCACAGGAGAAGATCAAGGTATGTAAAAAGAGAAGTCACCTTCTGGTTGGTGATTCAATCGTAAGGGATGTAAATTTAGGAGAGGATATGGAGGTTTTAAAAGAGGTCAAGTGTCTGCCAGGTGCTACCGCCAGCAGAGACAAGAGGCGTATTCTTAAGATAGTCAAGAATGCAAGTAAGGACTATACAATACAATACAATAGTAGAGTTGAAAGGGACCTTGGAGGTCTTCTAGTCCAACCCCCTGCCTAGGCAGGAAACCCTATACCATTCCAGACAAATGGCTATCCAACATCTTCTTAAAGACTTCCAGTGTTGGGGCATTCACAACTTCTGGAGGGAAGCTGTTCCACTGATTAATTGTTCTAACTGTCAGGAAATTTCTCCTCAGTTCTAAGTTGCTTCTCCCCTTGATTAGTTTCCACCCATTGCTTCTTGTTCTGTCCTCAGGTGCCTTGGAGAATAGCTTGACTCCCTCTTCTTTGTGGCAACCCCTGAGATATTGGAACACTGCTATCATGTCTCCCCTAGTCCTTCTTTCTCTTAAGCTAGACATACCTAGTTCCTGCAACCGTTCTTCATATGTTTTAGTCTCCAGTCCCCTAATCATCTTTGTTGCTCTTCTCTGCACTCTTTCTAGAGTCTCCACATCTTTTTTACATCATGGCGACCAGAACTGAATGCAGTATTCCAAGTGTCGCCTTACCAAGGCATTATAAAGTGGTATTAACACTTCACATGATCTTGATTCTATCCCTCTGTTGATGCAGCCTAGAACTGTGTTGGCTTTTTTGGCAGCTGCTGCACACTGCTGGCTCATATTTAAATGGTTGTCCACTAGAACTCCAAGATCCCTCTCACAGTTACTACTATTGAGCACGGTACCACCTATACTGTACCTGTGCATTCTGTTTTTGTTGCCTAAATGTAGAACCTTACTCTTTTCACCATTGAATTTCATTTTATTAGATAGTGCCCAATGTTCAAGTTTGTGAAGATCCTTCTGTATCTTAAGCCTATCTTCTGGAGTGTTGGCTATTCCTGCCAGCTTGGTGTCATCTGCAGATTTGATGAGTTCCCCATTTATTCCCTCATCCAAATCATTGATGAAGATGTTGAAGAGTACTGGGCCTAAAACAGAGCCTTGGGGTACTCCACTGCATACTTCCCTCCATGTAGATGCAGTTCCATTGAGGACTACACGTTGAGTGCGGTTGGTAAACCGTGATTTAGACAGTAAACACAAGGTCAATCAAAATTGACTCAAATGTCTATATACCAATGCACAGAGTATGAGGAATAAACAGGGCGAATTAGAAATTCAAGTAAAAGAGGGCAGATATGATATTATTGCCATTACAGAAACTTGGTGGGATGAAACCGACAAATGGAACATACAGCTAGAAGGATTTAAATTATTTAAAAGGAATAGACCAAATAAAGAGGAGGTGGAGTTGCACTATATATAAGAAATAACTACATCTCTACAGAAATAGAACACAACAACGATGAGAACTATCTTGAATGCATTTGGGTCAATATTAAAGGTTTGGGGAGGGGGGGGGAAATGGCATTGCCATAGGTCTATACTACAGGCCACCCAACCAAGCAGAGGAAGTAGATGAACTTTTTGCTAGTCAGCTAACTAAGGTATATAGGAAGCACACCACAATAGTAATGGGAGATTTTAACTACCCTGACATCAACTGGGAAACAAACTCTGCACCAAGTGGAAGATCCAACAGGTTCCTAACAAACCTAGCAGACAACTTTGTTTCCCAAAAAGTAGAGAAGGGAACAAGGGGATCAGCCATATTGGACTTAATTCTCACTAACAGAGAGGAAATGATAGAAGGTGTTGAAGCCATAGGAACCCTGGGAGCAAGTGACCATGCAATATTGGAATTCAACATTATCCAAACACAAGTAGTAGAACAAAGTCAAATTAGAGTCTTGGACTTTAAGAAAGCTAATTTCAATAAACTTAGAGAGAGCCTGGGAAAAATTCCATGGATGAGAATCCTCAAGGGGAAAACAACTCAAGAAGCTTGGGAAATTTTGAAAAATGAGATTACAAAAGCCCAGTCTAGCACAATACCAATGAAGAAGAAAAATAACAGCTCCCAAAAGAAACCAGCATGGCTGCATAAAGAACTATCTGACAAACTGAAAGACAAAAAAGGTAAGTATAAAAAGTGGAAGGAGGGGGACATAACTAAGGCAGAATATCAGCAAGTAGCCCGAGCTGTAAAGATGAAGTGAGGAAAGCTAAGGCTCACAATGAAGAAAGGCTTGCCACAAAAGTAAAAGTTAACAAAAAAAGCTTCTTCCAACATGTTAAAAACAAGAAAAAGGTTAAGGAAACAATTGGTCCATTGCTAGGAGAAAGTGGCAAGAAGGTGACAAGCAACAGGGAGAAAGCAGAACTATTTAACTCATGTTTTGCATCTGTCTTTACACAAAGGGATAAAACAGTCCAACCTATCAAAAGCAGCACCACAAAAAACAGATTAGGAACACAAGTTGAAATAGGGAAGAAAATGGTAAGTGAGCACCTGTCTACCCTAGACAAGTTCAAATCACCAGGACCGGATGGATTACACCCCAGGGTTCTGAAGGAACTAGCAGACGAAATCTCAGAACCACTGAATTATATCTTTCAGAGATCCTGGAACACCGGGGAACCACCAGAGGACTCGAAAAGAGCTGATGTGGTTCCCATCTTCAAAAATGGGAAGAAAATAGATCCAGGAAACCACAGACCTATCAGCCTGACCTCAATACCAGGAAAGATTCTGGAAAAAATAATCAAGCAACGAATTTGCGAACACCTAGATGCAAACAAAGTAATAGCCAAAAGCCAGCATGGATTTGTCAAAAACAGATCATGCCAGACTAATCTTATTGCATTCTTTGATAATGTGACAAAATTAGTGGACCAGAGGAATGCCATTGATATAGTTTACTTGGACTTCAGTAAGGCTTTTGATAAGGTAGACCATAACCTACTACTAGATAAAGTAGAAGAATGTGGGTTAGACAGCATCACCACCAGATGGATTCGTAACTGGATGACCAACCGCACTCAACGTGTAGTCCTCAATGAAACTGCATCTACATGGAGGGAAGTATGCAGTGGAGTACCCCAAGGCTCTGCTTTAGGCCCAGTACTTTTCAATATCTTCATCAATGATTTGGATGAGGGAATAAATGGGGAACTCATCAAATTTGCAGATGACACCAAGCCGAGACTAAAACATATGAAGAACGGTTGCAGGAACTGGGTGTCTCTAGTTTAATAGAAAGAAGGACTGGGGGGGGGGGACATGATAGCAGTGTTCCAATATCTCAGGGGTTGCCACAAAGAAGAGGGAGTCAAACTATTCTCCAAGGCACCTGAGGGTAGAACAAGAAGCAATGGGTGGAAACTAATCAAGGGGAGAAGCAACTTAGAACTGAGGAGAAATTTCCTGACAGTTAGAACAATTAATCAGTGGAACAGCTTGCGTCCAGAAGTTGTGAATGCCCCAACACTGGAAGTTTTTAAGAAGATGTTGGATAGCCGTTTGTCTGAAAAGGTATAGTGTTTCCTGCCTAGGCAGGGGGTTGGACTAGAAGACCTCCAAGGTCCCTTCCAACTCTACTATTGTATTGTATTGTCATTTCATCCTTCAAGATTGTTTTTCATGCTTCACTCATTACAGAAGAAATTGGGGATGTTGAAAATAAAGAACAACAAGAAAACAGTCCAGCTTAAATTACTCTTTTAAAATACTCACAGATCAAAATGTTCTGGATGAATCCAGTAATTTTTTTTTTGGTATCACCCACCTTCCTGAGCGGAGATGGTCCCCTCCGGACAAGGAACGCAGTCATAGCAGCAAACTGGCTCTCCTTCTCGAGCCTTCTTGACAAATCCAGGCTGACAATTTTCCACACATTTGGACTGAGGCAGAGACTGAGAAGAAAAACAAAGGATGCCAAAGAAAATGTGTGAGAAATGGTGGTTGATATGAACATTTGCCAAGTGGTCTCTGGGCTTCACTTAGGGTTCATATGAAATTTCTGACTACTTCCAAATGATTTCAAGAGATTTAACTCATGCGCTGGTGACGTCTCGCCTAGACTACTGCAATGCTCTCTACATGGGGCTTCCCTTGAGATGCACTCGGAGAGTGCAGTTGGTCCAGAATGCGGCCGCGCGGGGTGATTATGGGAAGTACTAGATACTCCCATGTAACACCTCTCCTGCGCGAGCTGCACTGGCTTCCTGTGGTCTATCGGGTGCGTTTCAAGGTTCTGATTATGATCTTTAAAGCACTCCATGGCACAGGACCTAGTTACCTGCGGGATCGCATCCTGCCCCATACATCTCTGCGACCAATCCGCTCGCATAGAGAGGGACTTCTCCAGGTGCCGTACACTAAACAGCGATGCCTAGGAGCAGAGCCTTCTCTGTGATGGGCCCAGCCCTGTGGAATGACCTCCCCCTTGACATCAGGATTACCCTGATCTACGCTCCTTCCGTGTAAAGCTCAAGACCCACCTTTTCCAATTAGCTGGCCTGGCTCAACCATAGTTTTATCCCATTGCTCCTGACAGCCTTTTTTAAATTTGTAATTTTAACTGAGGGTATTTTAATTGTTAATTTTAATCCTATTATTATTATTGTATGCATTTGACGATTGTTACCTCCTCCATGTATATGTACATGTATGTGTTTATGTGTATGTGTTATGTATTGTATGTATATGTATATCTGTATGGGTTTTTATTGTACGCCGCCCCGAGTCCTTTTGGAGAGGGAGCGGCTAACAAATTAAATTTATTCTATTCTATTCTATTCTAATTGGAGATACTTTCTTCATTTAGTTACTCACTTGGGCTACTGGCACATCACATTGCAATACTAGACTTTTCTACTTAATAAAGACTGGAGGGATAGAATCGAGGAAACATTTAAGCGTTAAGTAACAACCAGTTTGTTCCTTTTCATGACTATATTAACATGAATCCCTCCACTCTTCATGTATCCGTGATTTTAATGACGATGGCCTCTTCATATTAATATTTAGAATAAAATGTACTTTAAAAGAGTTTATTCTGTTACATTTATTTAAAAAGTGGAATAAAACAGTGATGAAGAAAGTAACTTCTGATCAGTATTATCAGTATTATCCCCAGCACCGGAGATCCTCTATCATCTGTTTTATGGAAACACAAAATTGCAGTTGCATCCAAAACGAATAATCATCCAGCATCCCATGTTGATATGGCTGAATCAGTCCATATTATAGCATTATAGAAGGACATTTTAGTCATTAGTACTGAAATCTTGCAAGTTGTCTAATAGAACAACAACTCTACTTCTCCCCACATTCAGTTCTTAGTGAGAGTCATCCTCCTTGGTGACCAGACTTAGCCTAGTTGAAATTAGTCTTCAAGCTTTGGGAAACCGAGAAAATGTGCCAATATTTCACCTACCTTATGGAGCATCGTCAGCTTTGCGAGAACATCCTGGTTGATGACAAATCTCTGTCTTTCAAAACTCGCTAGTGGCCTTCGGATAAGATACCTCTTGGGATCAACCACCCAGAGTGTGATGTCCAGATCTGCTGCTATATCTCCTTTTTGATCCAAGTACAGTTTCATCTGAGAAATATTGCAAAACTCGTTCTTCTCCAGAAAGGGGTGGAACTAGAATGAAGACATCCAGGAATTTTAAAAGTAGAAGACTTGGTTTCTTCTTCCATGTGGTCTTTTCACATTGGAATCTTCCTTCTTAACTTGGAAATATTCTTATTTATTTATTTATTTATTTATTTATTTTTATTTATTTATTTATTTATTTGTGCTTCTAGACCGCCCCCTCTCCCAGAAGGGACTCGGGGCGGTGTACAGTCCATAGAGAATATCACAAAAATACAGTAAAAAATTAAATATTAAATATGTACAGTTTGGAGGAGGTTAAAATGCAATTAAAAGAACTGTACAAAGCTGAATAAATATAATTTTTTTAAAATCCCTAAAACGGACACAACAGATGTCTTACTTGGGAGCTATCTCACTATATATCGAGCACTTTCTTACAAAGTGAAAAACAAATGTTTATCAAATATGGATAATATATATTGATAAAATATAATTGTAAAAAAATTTCAATTAAAAAGATCATTATAAAATAGGTCACAAAAAAATTACCGTATTTTTGGAGTATAAAACGCATCTTTTTCCCTCAAAAAAGAGGGTGAAAATCTGGGTGCATCTTATACACTGAATATAGCATTTTTGGCCTCCTGAAACCTTGCCCCCTTTGCAAAAGTGGACTTTAGGAGGCTTTAGAGTGCTCCTGGGGGCTGGGGAGGGCAAAAATGAGCACAAAATGGACAATTTTTGGCTTGTTTTTGCCCCCCCTCCGACCCCAGGAGCACTCTATAAGCCTCCTAAAGGCTATTCATGCCCCCCTTTTTTGACAAAAAACAGGCCAGTTTCATTAAACATGGGCTTTTGGGGGGAGGTCTGCAGAGTGCAAGACCTTTTTTAAAAAAATTGCCTCTTTAAAATCTTGGTGCGTCTTATGCTCTGAAAAATATGGCAAACAAACAAACATATGATGAGATTATTCATAATCTCCTTTGAAACAACAGGGTGATTTCCAAGAAGCATTGATTTATCAAAGTAGTTTTCAGGGTAATCTTCCCTTCTCCAGAAGGGAAACAGAGCCACATGAGCTAACTTTATTTCATTGGAAGACTACATTAAAAGAATCTTGCCCATGCTAACAGTTGCAAACTGGTGGGGAAGGTAAGTGAATCCCATCGCTAATTATTACACTTCCTTAATAAATTGTAAAGATCCTGGTGAAATAATTTGATTTCAGCAAAGTATTAATAAAACGCTTCCTGATGTGATGATTAGAAACCTAGTTAAACGAGGGCTGGATTGTGATGATTAAACTGACAAAGCATATACAAGGTAAAAAGTTTACAGCATTAATCACAAACCAATACACCCAGGATGTCAACCCTGAAGCTGACCTGATTGAACCCATCTTGGAGTTTCAGTATTGCCATGCTGGAGCAAGGGATAGGAAGTGGGGATTAGAGATAGCTGGGGCTGTGTAGTCAAAATAAAATACTTTCCCCTGGGAACCAAGGACATTCTCACACCTGGCCAGAGGAAGGAGGAGTGATGTCACCAGACCTGTGGATGTTACCACGATTGGGCCATGTGACTGATTGTTTGGGTTTGAGGCAGTGGTGAAATTCAATTTTTTTTACTACCAGTTCTGTGGGCATGGCAGAGGAAGGATAGTGCAAAATCCCCATTCCCACCCACTCTGGGGCCAGCCAGAGGTGGTATTTGCCAGTTCTCTGAACTACTCAATTTTTCTGCTACCGGTTCTCCAGAGCCTGTCAGAACCTGCTGAATTTCACCCCTGGTTTGAGGGGAAAACATTTACTTTTAATTAGGTGAAAACCAAGGGCCCTCCCAGAGTTGGTTTTCACCAGATATGTGCCAATTTGATATTTCCAATAAAGCTATTCTTTGAGGAACCTACCTGCCTTGGAGTTGTTGCTTGCAATGGATCTATTATTTGGAACCCTGACACAGGAGTTTATTTGAAACTGCATGCATTCTTTTTAAAATTAGCAGTGTTTAACATCAAGTTATATATGTCATGATGGAATATTATTCTGTGAGTGATTAGATTGGCCAAACCTGTTGGCCTTTTGTAGAAAAGTAGAGTGAGATTGGGGCTCCTTTTTCCAATGGATTCTTTCTCCAAAGGAATTATATCTGATGGATCCTTATTGGGATCCCATACCTGCCATGGCTCCAGTCCCAGACCTGCGATCCTCTCTTTGCCATTTTTACTTCTCTTTGTGAATCGGTTGAAATACACAGCATTCAAGGCATTGGCTAGAGTCTTAATGACACTATAAATTGTGTGGTCATTTTCTATTTCATTTTTGTTTTGGATTCCCAGTGGTGCCTTCTGGGTGCATCTTCTCCGGCCTTTGACAGAGAAGAGATGCTTAGAAAACAAACAGTGAAAAGACCGGTCTTGAAATTGGGGATCTACAAAAAACTTTGGTTGAAAGGCATCATCTTTCGGTCTTTTATTCTCCTCAAAAGCAAAGGTCACAATACTATGGACATATTTGAAAAGATCATAGTAACTAATTTGCCAAGTAACAAAGAGTGTCATAATCCAGATTTTTTTTCCAATGGGTCTCGGCATACCTTCAAGTGCTAACTGGAAATAAAGAAGTCTGTCCAACCAGGAATGATGTTCTATAAACTGAACGTAGACATTGACTTGTCTCCACTTAGAGATGGCCTCCCTGATGGGTGCTGTATCTCTAGTTGTTGAGAATCGTTGTGATAGAACAACACAAATCCCATTCCTGACCAGCATAGGAGTCAAGGTCCTCATGAAATTCTCTCCATTTTCAGTGTCTGAAGAAAAGAGACCAATCAAAGTCCACCTGAAATGGACAAGCAGTTGGACAATTCCTGGGTACTGTACCCCTAGTTTGGGGTGGGTCCGGTGGAAAAATGGGAATTGACTTTTATCACTCAGAGCCTCTGAAACAAATTCGTGACTGATCTGCAAAAGTGGTGAATAATGCTGTGTAATATTTGGTGTTAAGTAAAATATTGGTTTTTAATAAATTCAACTTGATTTCCATAAATATATTAGAATAGTTTATTGCTAATTAGCAATTAGGTCGTTTCAAGATATTGAGTATAAAGCACAGAACATATAATAAGACCATATATAAAAGAAAATTAAACTAAAAAATAATAAGAATAGAATCATGTCACTGTATCATTCCTACAATTTACCAAAATGAGATCCACATAGCATATGCAGATGTGAACTAAAAGAAAGGACCATATCGTGTGTAATTTTTGAATTCTGAGAAAAAAGGAATATATTGTTTTAGTATAAGGATTCCAACAGGTTGTTGGTCTAATGTGCAATCCAAGAAATGTGTCTTTCTAATTCTTATACAATTTCAATAATACATATGCTACGTCTTCTATCTCTGGATTTCTGTAAATATTGTGATTATTTTAAGAGAGATGATTAGATCTTCCATATTTAACCATTGCGTACAGCTTGTGAAATGTTGTTCCAGGAAATACTGCCCTAAGATCTTTAGACATTTCTGCATTTAAAATCTTGACAATTTAGTAGTTAATTTGGAGTGGCTGATCAAGTTGATGTGCGACAATTTCTCTTAGGATGGCTATATCTTTCTCTGCTTTGATATCCTAATACTTTCTGCAGCAGTCCTTTTGCCTTCCTCTTCAGAATCAGAACTTCTCATGTTCACAAGTGTTTGACAGAAGACCCTGAAGTAGCAGGTATGATGTCATGAGAGGATAGGTCTGATTTGATCCTTGCTATCTCCCCACTATGAACACCAATCCCCAGCAATGACACCAGGAATGGCCATGGTGAAAAGCAGCTCTGGAATTCTTAACAGAAGATATAGTTGAATCTATCGCTCACCCATCATCACTCATTCTGCCAGATATGCAAAACAAACCTGTGGGACTTTGTAGGTGCCTACTAATGTTGACAGCTGGATGGAGATATCCCTTCTAGCTGCATCAAGAAGAGCCAAGAGGTTGTCCTTCCTTCCACAGCTGTAGTTGGGAACATTGGGTTTTCCAGTAGACAGCATGTCCAGCAAGGCATCTGAAGTGCCAAATGTGTTAAAATAGTTGTCAAGGATGTTGTAGCCAAGTGTGAGATTTCGCAGGAGCCTTACATTCTTGTTGACCACTTGAACATTGAAAATGAAGCATAGTAATTTTGACTTGTCCAAAGATAAGCTAATGTGAAAAAACGTTTATGTTATTATCCTCAACAGCAATAACAAAATACATTTTCAATGTAATCCCCTTCAATTCCATTAAATATTCTGAATCTTAAGCAGATACTGATCCAAAACCAGAGGAAAATAATACTCACCATTTTATTTTAATGAGTATTTGGAATATGGCATGGTGATAGCTTTCCACTAAGGTTAAGAATCACAAATTCATCCTTATTTAGTAATACTAATTTTGATATATGCCTAGTAACCAGTATATCAAATGATTCAGGCATTAAAGTGATACCAGAATTTTAAAAAAGAGGAAGTTTTATAAGGGATCTTGAAAAGCAGTCCACAAAATAACCCCCTATTCCTATAAGAATTAGAAATTGAATATCTAAGATGGATATATATATATATATATCCATCTTAGATATTCAATTCAATGGATTTCAGTATCTGCCACAAAATAAGACAAAGATAGAAGCCATGGAAACTAAAACGATTAGTAAATTAGACAGCTCCTGTAATATAGTAGTAAGTGAAAAAAAGGGGGGGGGGAAGTGTGAGAACTGCAAATGAAAAGAATGCAACTCCATCTCACTGAATGACTTACGAGTCAAAATTCGTATAAGGAGCCGTGTTGAAAGGCAATCTTATACTTGATAATTTTCTCCCAGTGATGACTATGCCAATGAGATGGTCTCCTGGCTTGTAATAGCTCCATGGTTTTATTCCATCCTGCTTTTGGAAACTCAGCAGGCACTTCATTCTTGGTTTTCCAGAGACTGGCTGGGACACCGGCAGCATCAGAAACAGAAACAGGAGGTCCATAATTCAAGAAGAATAAGAGTCAGAAGAATTCAAAGCACTCTTGCTAGACAGAAATGCCAGGGTCTTTCCTGATTCAGAAAGAGACAAACTGAGCTTCACATGGAAAGGAGAGAAAGGTACCTTCAAGGACACAGATCATGCCTGTCTCAAAACCTGTGTCACACAAAGTGTGATCTGAGGCATTTATTCTTTTCTGGGGCAAGATCCTTTCTATGTTTTCATCATTCTGATGTTTATTTCAAATACAGTGGCTGCAAAGGCAAAGAGGTCTCAAAGACCTGGATGGTGATTATTACAATGAAAAACAACTTCTCCCCTGGGTACCTGAAATTTCACAGGACTCCATGTGTGGAGGGGTTGGAGAAAAATGGTGAAAAATGACAGACACGTACAGTTGGGGAAACTATTCTATAGTGGTTGTGGTTCTTCCTGTCAGGATATGTCCAGAAATTGATGCTGGAGGAAGATAGTTCCACATCCAGGAAACTGACTTCTACTGTCTTTCAATGTGGCATTTTGCCTCCAGAGATTGATGGGGAAAGTTGTCAGAATATTCATGAACTGGAATAGGACATAGCACCAGGTCAGCCATTGGGGAGTGGCTGGAATAGGACATAGTGACAAGGTCAGCCAATGTATAGGCATGGCAACTGGGTCAGTCAATGGGAACTATTTGGTGACTGAGAGCCATGCCAGACGGCTTGGAGTCTGGGCGTGGCTTAGCTCTGTAGCTCTGAGTCTGTGCAAGAGAACTAATCTGGTCTGCTGCTGAACTGAAACTGAATACCATGTTCTCTCCTCTGCCTTTGAGCCAGCTCTTGGTATTGTGTATATTACTTCATGTGTTATTATGCATATAAAGAAGTTCATGAATCAGTTATCTGATGTGTGCTTTCTGGATTTGATTTCGGCAACAAACTCTGACAAAAGTCACTGTGAGCTATGGAGTTAATGATGCTCTACTTTGGTGCCTTTCTACTGCATCATTGTTTAAATTGGGGGAAAGCTTTAGGGTGGATAGAATTTTATGTTGTTAATGGCATTCTATGTATTCTTCTTCCATATTCATGTAAGACACTGAGATCCTTTTTATATTCTGAAGTTTTCTAGTTTATTACATAAACAGTGGCCTGTGAGTCAATTATGGTGGTCCCACACCATGGTGAATATTATGACATACTTTCATTCACACCCACCATCCTAGAAACTTTTTTGGGGGCAATTGGTGGCCTTTCTTCTGCTTGATTGGACATGCTCAGTGGTGTGGGGGCCTTTCCCCTCTCTCTGAGACTCTCTAAGGCTGTGTGTGAACCCTCCCTGCTTCCCAAAACTCCCACCAAATGCTTAGAAGGTGTTGTCATAAAAATATCCCGACAAAAAACAAAGGGAAACCACAAGCAACCATAAGTAATAAATCTTACTTTAAGATCAGAGGTTTATTGTTTCATGAGCAATTTGGAAAATGAATCGCCAACATAGCATTACTTACATTAACAACTTATTGCAATAAGCTTCCATTGGCACAGCTGAATCCAGCAAGGATTAGCTACGGCCAGAGGCTCTGAACTCTTCCCAAGACATTCTTTTTATACTTTTCTGCACGCATTTCACAACTTCCTTCCTTGTTCTGTCTTACTGACAGACAGTCTCCACATACACCTGTGTACATTTGAAGGTCTCAGAAACTTGTTACTTTCAGTTCCTTATTTCCCACCGTCTCATTCTTCCTGCTCTAAATACACTATATTGCCAAAAGTATTCACTCACCTGCATTTACTCGCATATGAATTTACTGTAAGTGACATCCCATTCCTAATCCATAGGGTTCAATATGACGTCAGTCCACCCTTTGCAACTATAACAGCTTCAACTCTTCTGGGAAGGCTGTCCACAAAGTTCAGGAGTGTATTTATGGGAATGTTTGACCATTCTCCCAGAAGCGCATTTGTGAGGTCACACACTGATGTTGTATGAGTTTATGTGGCCTACCACTTAGTGGCTGAGTTGCTGTTGTTCCCAAACACTTCCACGTTCTTATAATACAGCTGACAGTTGACTGTGGAATATTTAGGAGCGAGGAAATTTCACGACTGGATTTGTTGCACAGGTGACATTCCATGCTGGAATTAACTGATCTCCTGAGAGGACCTATTCTTTCACAAATGTTTGTAAAAACAGTCTGCATGCCTAGGTATTTGCTTTTATACACCTGTGGCCATGGAAGTGATTGGAACACCTGATTCTGATTATTTGGATGGGTGAGCGAATACTTTTGGCAATATAGTGTATATCCATACAAGTTCAAACTTTGCAGAAAAAGCAGCACAAAAGTCAGACACAAGTCAGCACATTAGAAATATGTTTGGTACATTTTGCAATTGTTAGTTTAAAACCTTGAGTTCAGCAAGGCCTGCAAGCTCACTCCTACGACTATTACCTGCAACTTTCCAATGGATATTTTTCTCCCCTCACAGTGCAATTGAGAATCTGATTATGCTTACTACATCTGGATACCTGGTTGGGGGGATTACATTCTTATCTGGAGAGTGGGACATTGATATGTACGCTTTGGCCTATGAGGAGGAACTGAGAGTTGAGTGATGGGGACCTGAGGGAATAGGCAGGACTATCCTGACTGTGATGGGTAGAGGGTGGGCAGAAGGTGAACCGTATCCCCATCGGGTCCAGTAGTTTAAAGTAGTCCCAGTTTACAGCCCTTAGCTTCAACTCTCAATCCCTGGCTAAAGAGCCATGATGATGCAGTGGTTAGAATGCAGTACTGTAGGTTAACTCACTGCTCAATCAGGAGTTTGATTATGAGCAGCTCAAAATTGACTCAACCTTCCATCCTTCCAAGATTGGTAGAAAGGTAGGACCCAGATTTCTGGGGACAATATGCTGACTCTGTAAACTGCTTAGAGAAGGCTGTGAAGCATTATGAAGCGGTATATAAGCCTAAGGGCTATTGCTATTGCTACCAGATCCTTGGTTGCTTTGGGTTTATCAGGTAGAAAGCAGAATACCTGCTGTAGATGCATATTCCCATCTCCCAAAGGCTCCCACCCTTCCTCACCTCCTTAAAATACACAGTGTAAGGACCTGCCCCAGCTGGTCCCCAAGGGAAGCAAACTCAATGGAGGTTAATCAAAATAACTTTTACCAAATTTCTCTGAATGATTTTCACAGATTTCTCTCTACCAAGATTTATTGTGATGAAAGGGAAGAGAGTAAAAAGATTCTGATCATTCATCCATTTCTGATTTAGGAACATAAAATTCGGATCTTCTTTGACCCCAGCATAGTAAGTGGAAATAATTAATATTTTCATTCAACTACAAGGGACTTCTACAATTCTTTACAATATCATAATGGTATTATGTTTTTACATTTATTCTGGCTGTAACCTGCTTCTTTGTGTTCAGGTCTGGTCTCAGAATGATAATGTAACACTTAGGGATGAAGATGCAGCCCAACAGACCAGCACTGGAGGCCAGGATAGAGAAAACCTGCACAACCACCATGTATTTCCCTTTGGTGCTCAGGTAGGTGGGCACAAAAGACACCCAGACACTGCAGAAGACCAGCATGCTGAAGGTGATCAGTTTGGCTTCATTGAAGGCCCCAGGGAGGTTCCTAGCCAGGAAAGCCACCGTGAAGCAGATGGCAGCTAAAAAGCCCATATAACTGAGGGTGGTGTAGAACATGACAACAGAGCCTTCATTGCATTGCAGGATGATCTCTCCAGTTTGGGAGTATAAATCAGAGTCAGGGACTGAGGGAGAAACTCCAAGCCAGATGGTGCAGATGATAATTTGGACAGCAGAAGAAGAAAGGATGATGGAGCTGGCCAAGCTCTTCCCCAGCCATCTCTTCACTTGGTTTCCTGGTTTTGTAGCTAGGAAAGCCAGCACCACTGTGATTGTCTTGGCCAAGAGAGAAGAAATGGCAACTGAGATGATGCTGAAAACCGTTTGTCGGAGAAGGCAGGTGACTTTCCTTGGTTGACCAATGAAGAGAAAAGAAGACAAGAAGCAAAGCATCAGGGAAACCAGGAGGATGTAAGAGATGTCTCGGTTGTTGGCTTTGACAATGGGAGTTTGTTTGTATTTAATGAATAGGATTAAAATGAAGCCTGTGGCTAGGAACAAAATCAGGGTAGAGGAGATGAGGATTATGCCCAGATGTTCTTTATAGGACAAAAAGTTATAACTTTGGGGATGCATTGGATTCTCTTCTCATTTGGATATTGTTCATCTGGACAATTGGTGCATTTTTCCATGTCTGAGAAAAACAAAATGATTATTATTTTCTTTAACATTCTGTCCTTTCATATTTTACAAATATGCCTCTTGGGACAACAGCTGATACCAGAAACATTTATAAAATGCATTTCTTAACATCTCCATCAAAAGAAAATAAGTATTTTTTAAAAGAAAATTGTTAGATAAAATCTATAGATTTGAGGGAAGTCAAAGGTTTCCAGGATTTCCAGTGGAATGCCAAAACCATCATAAGAATCCGCATTACTAGAGATAAATAATGGATCATTTAAACTTTCAAGGCACACTTCCTGCAGTCTGGCAGATGGCAGTTCTTAACATACTAGACACAGATTATGTTCATCCTGTCAAATTAGTTTATTTAATGTTCAACGTCTATGGCCTGAAAGATTTCTACTTCCTTGGAAGAAAAAGCCAGATTTAGTTACTTTGAAACTAATATATATGCCAATCTGTTTTAATCTGAATTAGTTATTTATACATAGGTAAAAGTAAAGGTTCCCCTTGCACAGATGTGCTAGTCATTCCCGATCTAGGGGGCAGTGCTCATCTCCTTTTCAAAGCCAAAGAGCCAGCACTGTCCGAAGATGTCTCCATGGTCATGTGGCCGGCATGGCTAAATGTCGAAGGCGCACAGAACACTGTTATCTTCCCACTAAAGGTGGTTCCTATTTTTTCGACTTGCATTTTTACATGCTTTCAAACTGCCAGGTGGGCATAAGCTGGGACAAGTAATGGGAGCTCACTTCCTTGCACGGTGATATAGATTCGAATTGCCAAACTGTCGACCTTTCTGATCAACAAGCTCAGCGCATTAGCCTCTGAGCCACCACGTCCCTATAGTGTATATAGGATTTTTCCCTTTTATACCATGAATGGATTTCTTTTTGTCTTTGGTTGTAGTTCCTATTTCACTATTTAACAAAAAAAGAAAAGAAAAAGACATCACAAGAAGTGGGAAGGCCCAGTACTAACATCATGACTTAAAAGATTTGTTATCAAGATAATTAAAATGAAGCTACTAGGTTAAAAAAGAATATTAGTATTTTACTTTTTGATCAGTAACATCAGTAACATCAATAGCATCGGAGAAACCTATTTTATCTCCAATAATTGTACATTACATTTATCACACTTCTATTCCTGGATTTTATGATAAGTGTTTCATTTTGTTTCTTCTAGTTCTGTTGAATCCAACAGTTCTCTCTCCATCAGTGACGTGCAGTGAGGTTTATGGCTGGTGAGGCTGGTGATGTCATCAGGAAGGCGGGGAATGGGACCACGTGTGCTGGAGGCTGAGGCTGCCTCAGCCTCCAGCACACGTGATCCCATTCCCCGCCTTCCTGAGCATGCTCCGCTGGCTCGCGCTGCGCAGTCCTCAAAAGCAACTGGGGAACGACAAGAACCTTCCTGCCTCTGCTGGACTTTGCGTGCTCCTCGCGCGAGGAGCGCACGAAATCCAGCAGAAGCAGGAAGGTTCTCGTCGTTCCCCAGTCGCTTTCGTGGCTTCGTCATCCGGAAGCGCCGACAACATTTCTGCCTCCGCAGCTCCCGGGCGTGGCTGGACGGATGTATATATATAATAATATTATATATATATATATATATATATATATATATATATATATATATATATATATATATATATATATATATATATATATATATATATATATATATATATATAATATAATATATAATAATATATATATAATATCATGAAGAGAGGTGAGGCTCTGCCTCCCCTGCCTCCCCTGACCGCACGTCCCTACTCTCCATGATCCCTCAAACACAAGATATTTCTGCTTATGGTGGTTTATTACCTTAATAAGGATTGATTGATATATCTTTTTATGCATCCCTTATTGAAGACTACTATATAATGTAAGTTTCGTTCAGGTGAGAAAAAGCAATGGACCTAAAACAATTATTTAAGTTTTGAAGAACTAGAAAGGAGACATCCAAGTTAAAAAATGGAAGAGATATTTTTTTCTTTAACGGTAGGAAACCTTGCTCAATCGGCTACACCCATTTTTTTTCCCTTTCTTCAGCTTTTGCTATTCGTCCTTTTAAATAAGAAAGTTTGCACTTTGAAGAGAAACAAGAACACTGTTCACTTTCAATGTGTCTTTTGCATGATTCACTTTACACCTGCTTGCAGAGAAAGAGTTAAAACCACGAAACCAATAATTAAATCAGTGAGGACTTGGACTGAGGAGGCAAAGTTAAAGCTACAGGCTTGCTTTGACTGCACTGACTGGAATATTTTTGGAGAAACCTCTGCAGACTTAGAGAACTCACAGATACTGTAACATTATATGTCAGCTTCTGTGAAGACCTATGTGTACCAACCAGGAACATGCAAATACACAGTAACATGGTTCACAACTAAACCTAAGCAGCTACGTCGTACCAAAGAGGAAGTCTACAGAAAAGGTAATAGAATGCTGTACAATCAGGCCAGAAACATATTAACAAGGGAGATCAGAGCAGCAAAAAGAAGCTGCTCTGGAAAGCTAAGGAATCAGTTCTCAACAAACAAACCAGCAAACATGTGGAAAACTCTTTAAAAATATCACCGGTTATGGCAAACCTCCTTCCCGGGCTGAAGGAAATCAACGATCGGCAGATGACCTGAACGTGTTTTACTGTGGGTTTGAAAGGAAACTGCAGCCACCTATCTCCACAACCCCCACCCCAGACACACCAACAACAGCCAAACCTCCTGTGACTGACCCCATCCCATTGGGTTCACAACCCCCCCTGGTGATCACAGAAAAGGAAGTGCAAGATGTATTTCCCAGACAGAAGCCAGGAAAAGCACCAGGCCCAGGCAAGATAACTCTTTCTTGCTTAAAAGTCTGTGCTGACCAATTGGCTCCCATCTTCACCTGAATCTTCAACTAGAAATGTGCCATGTTCCCTCATGTTTCAAATGCTCCACTCTCATCCCAGTGCCGAAGAAACCCTCCATCAAGGAACTGAATGACCACAGACCAGTTGCTCTAACATCTGTAGTTATGAAAACCTTTGAATGGCTAGTGATGTCCCACTTGAAAACAGACCTAATGTTAGACCCCCTGCAATTTGCATACTGAGCAAATAGATCAGCAGACAATGCTGTTCATATGGCTCTGCACTACGACATCTTGACTCTCCAAAGACCTGCGCAAGGGTCCTCTTTGTAGACTTTAGTTCAGCATTCAATACCATTCAAAATCATCTAGCAGTACCTGAATACATTTGTAAGTGGATCACAAGCTTTCTAACTGACAGGAAGCAGCAGATGAAGCTATGCAAAATCACATCAGATACCTGTACAATTAGAACAGGAGCCCCTCCCCCCCGATCTGTGTGCTCTCTCCACTTCTCTTCTCCCTATATAACAATGACTGCATCTCAAAAGATCCATCTGTTAAACTACTGAAGTTTGCAGATGATACAACAGAGATTGGTCTCATTCGAGACAATGATGAAACCGCATACAGATGGGAGGTTGAACAACTAGCGTCATGGTGCGACCAGAACAATCTGGACCTGAACACACTCAAAACCATATAAATGGTGGTAGACTTTAGAAGAAACCCTCCCATACTACCACCTCTTACAACACTGGACAACACAGTATCAACAACAAAGACCTTCAAATTTCTAGGTTCTATCATACCTCAATAGCTAAAATGGACGTCATAAAAAAGCACAACAAAGAGTGTTCTTCCTGTGCCAGCTGAGAAAGTTCAAACTTCCCAAGGAGCTGCTGATTCTGTTCTACAGAGGAATTATTGAGTCTATCATCTGCACCTCTATAACTGTCTGGTTTGGTTCTGCAACCCAACAAGACAGACACGGACTTCAGGGGATAATTAGAACTGCAGAAAAAACAATAACTGCCAACCTGCCTTCCATTGAGGACCTGTACACTGCACGAGTCAAAAAGAGGGCTGTGAAAATATCTACAGACCCCTCGCATCCTGGACATAAATTGTTTCAACTCCTACCCTCAAAATGACGCTATAGAGCAAGCACTGTACACTAAGACAACTAGACACAAGAACAGTTTTTTCCCCGAATGCCATCACTCTGCTAAACAAATAATTCCCTCAACACTGTCAAACTATTCACTAAGGCTGCATTACTATTGCTACTGGTCTTCTCATCGTTCCTTTCACACATCTCCTCCCACTTATGACTGCATGACTGTAACTTTTTTGCTTGTATCCTTATGATTTATATTAATATTGATTGTTTCCTGATTGCTTATTTGTACCCTATAGCCATGATGGCGAACCTATGGCACGCGTGCCACAGGCGGCACGCAGAGCCATTTCTGAGGGCACGCGAGGCATTGCCCTGTCAGCTCCAGTGCGCATGCGCCTGCTGGCCAGCTGATTTTTCGATAGTTTTTTTTTAAAATCTCCGGAGGATTCCCTGAAGCCTCCAAAGGGCGAAAAACAGCCCAATGCAAACCAGAAATGAGGAGAGAGCTGCCGGAACAGGGAAGACAAGCGGCAAGAGGCTTCTTTCACTCGTGCTGGCTGCTCTGTTCCCCCCTTCTCCCCTGCTACTAAAAAGGATCCTGCCCGATCGCTTGAATCCACAGGGAAATCAGGAGAGTTGCCAGCAGGGGGGAGGGGGAGAAGACAAGCGGCAAGGAAAGAGGCTTCTTTCACTCGAGCTGGCTGCTCTGTTCCCCCCTCCTCCCCTGCTACTAAAAAGGATCCTGCCCGATCGCTTGAATCCACAGGGAAATCAGGAGAGTTGCCAGCAGGGGGGAGGGGGAGAAGACAAGTGGCAAGGAAAGAGGCTTCTTTGACTCGAGCTGGCTGCTCTGTTCCCCCCTCCTCCCCTGCTACTAAAAAGGATCCTGCCCGATCGCTTGAATCCGCAGGGAAATGTGAGTTGCCAGCAGGGGGGAGGGGGAGAAGACAAGCGGCAAGAAAAGAGGCTTCTTTCACTCAACGTGGCTGCTCTGTTGCCCTTTTCTCCATTTCAGTGCTAGGGCATCGAGGTTGCCCCACCCACCATCGCCCAGGTCCTTGCTTCTCCCAAACATTTCTTTGCCTACGTGATTTCCAGCTCCATCGCATTTCTTGCCAGCGTGTGCAGAGAAACAAGGTTTGTGGGACTAAAACAAAACTTCAATCAATTACAACTTGGGGGGGGGGGAGAGATCTTGCAAAGTTGGAATTGATTGATTGAAAGGAGTTTTCTTTAGTCCCACAAACTTTGTTTTCCTGTCCAAAACGGCAAGAAACACGATGGAAAAATGCTACGGAGGGGAAATTAAATAGGCAAAGAAATGCTTGGGAGAAGCAAGGACCTGGGCGATGGGGGGTGGGGCAGGCTCCATGGAGTGGTGCTGAAATGGAGAAAAGGGCAACAGAGCAGCCACCTTGAGGGAAAAAAGCTGCTTTTTCTTCTTTCCTTGTTGCTTGTCTTTCCCTCATGCAGATTGCTCTCTTCCTCCTTTCTCTTTGGATTGCAGCAACCAGGCAGGATCCTCTATGCTAGCACAGGGGAGGGGGGGAAAACAGAGCAGCCACCTTGAGGGGAAAAAGCTGCTTTTTCTTCTTTTCTTGATGCTTTTCTTTCCCCTGTGCCAGCAGCTCCCTTCCTCATTTGTCTATTGACTGTAGTGCCCAGGATCCTCTTTAATAGAAGGGGAGAATTTAGCAACTGGACTCACACCTGCCATTGTAAAAAGGGCCCAATCTTTACACAGGAGAATGATAAGGGAAGGTTTTTTGACACAGGAGCACACTTGAGCATACATACCCCCACCCCCACCCCAATCTCTGCCCGTTTGTGGCAGAGCAACTTCTCCCCTCACTGGGTGTTATCCAAGGGGAAGCAGCCAGAGCAGGGAGGGAGTGGCGAGGAAGCCTTGCGCAAAAATGCGCGGTCCACACAGGTGAGGGGGGGGCATTAAGTTATGTGGGTTTGCACTCGAGTTCGTGTGATAGCGCGCACATATGTGCTTTTGGCACCCGAGGCGAAAAAGGTTCGCCATCACTGCCCTATAGCTATCATTAAGTGTTGTATCTTATGATTCTTGATGAATGTATCTTGTCTTTTTATATACATTGAAAACATACGCACCAAAGACAAATTCCTTGTGTCCAATCATACTTGGCCAATAAAGAATTCTATTCTATTCTATTCTATTCTATTCTATTCCATTCTCTATTCTATTTTAATATGGACTTCCATTAAAATGCTCTGGATTAATCCATTTCAACAAAAAACCCTTTCCTCTAGTGTCACCCACCTTCCTGAGTGGAGATGGTCCCCTCCGGACAAGGAACGCAGTCATAGCAGCAAACTGGCTCTCCTTCTCGAGTCCGCTTAAAAAAATCCAGGATGACAATTTTCCACACATCTGGACTGAGGCAGAGACTGAGAAGAAAACAAGGCATGCCAAACTTTTATTTTTAATTAGGTGAAAACCGTGGGAACATTCAGAGTCAGTTTTCACCAGCCTGTGACAATATGATATGCCAAATAAAATGATTCTTTGAGGAACTTACCTGCCTCAGAGTTCTGTTTGCTATGGGGGTATTACTTGCAACCCTGAAACACAGCATGTTTAATCATGATTACTTCATGTGAAATGAAACCCTTGAACCACCTACTAAGAGGAGAAGGCCTATTATGCTATTGAAACTGGTGTGAATGTGGTTCTCCTCTCAACATTCAATTCTCCATGTACATCATCCACCTTGATTAGTTTCAGTCCACTTGAAATGAGTCTGATTTTAAGACTTTGCAAAACAAAGAAAAAGAAGCTGAAGTAGTACTTTCCATACCTTGTTCAGTAACTTCAGTCGAGATAGAGTAGATTTGCTAATACTAAGTTTCTCCCTTTTAAAAGTCCCCACTCTCTCTTCATTGAAAGGATTCTTGGGGATAACCACCAAGCTTATGATGTTCAGGTCAGCTTTTAGCTCCCCATTTGAGTCCCAGTACAGTTTCTCCTTTGTGATATTGGAAAACACCTTCGTATTCAGAAAGGGATGAAGCTAGAATGAAAAAAAAAAATCCAGAGGTATCCCATGATCATAATGTACAGATGAACAAATCAGAGACAATGTCACTTTTATTAAATTCACACCCAAGGTATATATTTTCTACTGTTATGTATCAAATAACAGTAGAAAACTTATCAAAGATATATCTCATGCCAGTACTGGAAAGTGAAAAACATGAAAGGACACTTTACCATGCAAGGTGGGCTTGTGGAAGGAGGAGGAAGAGGAAGAAGAAAAATAGGAGGAGGAGGAAGAAGAAGAAGAAGAAGAAGAAGAAGAAGAAGAAGAAGAAGAAGAAGAAGAAGAAGAAGAAGAAGAAGAAGAAGAAGAAGAAGAAGAAGAGGAGAGGGAGGAATAAAAAGAAGAATGAGGAGGAGGGGGAGGGGGAGGAAGAAGAAGAAAAATAGGAGGAGGAGGAGGAGGAGGAGGAAGAAGAAGAAGAAGAAGAAGAAGAAGAAGAAGAAGAAGAAGAAGAAGAAGAAGAAGAAGAAGAAGAAGAAGAAGAAGAAGAAGAAGAAGAAGAAGAAGAAGAAGAAGAAGAAAAATTTTGAAGATGAATCTTGTAAAAAAAAGTACAATTCTTTTATTGGGACTGATAGACAATGAACTAGAAAAGACCTATAGAAAATTGGAAGAACGCTGAAAATCCCAGAATTGAGGAATTGATTGTTAAATTGTCATAATTTGCAGAACTGGCAGAACTGCCCTGTTTGTTCAGGGAGAACCTTTTTGAAAGACTAGAAACTTTATATGGACATATGGAAGAAGCAAATGAAATATGGATTGATGGATTTGATTATGAAAAAAAAAATGCGGACTAAATAAGGAATTGGAGGAATTTATACAATAGAAAAGAAATCAGAAAAAAATGTAAATACTTGTTGAAAGGAAGGTTGTATATAATTTATTTGGCAGGGGGGCAGAGGTCGACCTCGAGGCCGCTCACTTGTGGGGTGCCACAAGGGTCGGTCCTCTCGCCTCTCCTGTTCAATGCATACATGAAGCCGCTGGGCGAGATCATTCGTGGGTTTGGGGTAGACTACCATCTGTACACAGATGACACCCAGCTGTACATCTCTACCCCAAACCACCCCAACGATGCTATCGAAGTGATGTCCCAGTGTCTGGAAGCCATACGGATCTGGATGGGAAGTAACGGACTCAAGCTCAACCCGTCCAAGACTGAGTGGCTGTGGCTACCAGCGCCCTGGTTCAACCAGCTTATTCCATCACTGGCCATTGGGGGCGAACATCTGGCCCCCGTGGATCGGGTGTGCAATTTGGGCGTCCTTCTGGATGCCCGGCTGTCCATGGACGACCATGTGACAGCTGTGGCCAGGGGGGCGTTCCACCAGGTTCGCCTGGTGCGCCAATTACATCCCCTATTAGACCAGGGCGCCCTTCGCACAGTCACTCATGTGCTTGTGACGTCCCGGCTAGACTACTGCAACACTCTCTACATGGGGCTCCCCTTGGGATGCACCCGAAGGTTACAGTTGGTTCAGAATGCGGCCGCGCGGGCAATTTTGGGAGTTTTTAGCTACTCCCACATAACACCTCTCCTGCGCGGGCTACACTGGCTGCCTGTGGCTTTTTGGGTGCGTTTCAAGGTGTTGACCATCATTTTCAAGGCGCTCCATGGCACAGGACCTAGTTATTTGCGGGATCGTATCCTGCCCCATACATCCCTTCGGCCTATCCGCTCATACAGAGAGGGACTCCTCCGGGTGCCATCCACTAGGCTGTGACAGCGGGCGACGCCTAGGGGAAGAGCCTTCTCTGTGATGGGCCCGACCCTCTGGAATGACCTTCCCCCTGACATTAGATTGACTACGGATCTCTGCTCCTTCCGTCAGAAACTTAAAACCCACATGTTCCAGCTAGCCGGCCTGGCCTAATTCCAGTCTTCCCACCTCAGCTTTGGTTTTTAAATTTTATGATTGGTTTTATGGGTTAGTTTTAATTTTTATAAATTGTACAGGGGTTATTTAATCTATTTTTAACGATGTATATTATTGTTTGGATGGGTTTTTTAAATTTATACCTGTACACCGCCCCGAGTCCCTCCAGGGAGAGGGGGCGGTCTAGAAATCTAATTAAATAAAATAAATAAATTTCTTTGTTTTTGTTTCTCTTTCTATCTGTCTTACTTTTTCTTCTTCCACTTTTTTCTTTCTTTTTTGGATTTGTCTTTTACTATAGAAAACAATAAAATGTATATAAACAACAAAAACGATCTAGGATATGGAAAAAATTGAGCTAAATTACAAGAAAGCAGATTCTTGCTAAACAATAGGAAAAACATATCAGAAGGAAGAGCAGCTTGAGGGTGAATTGGAGAAGTTCAACCTACTCTTCACATGAAAGATCAGGCAGCCATCACTCAAAAAGTCTTGTGGTCTGCTGGTGGCAGAGTCGGTGAGGTGAGGACAGTGAGGAGATTGGGGAGGAACATGGGCCAGTCTTGAAGTCTGGGGAAGGCTCGGACAAGGGCTCTGCATCAGAGGCAGAGATGGGGCCAGGGCCATTTGGGAGTTATGTGCTGCCTCTGGAGCCTCCAGAGTTGGACATCAGTGAGGCAGAGGAACAGGGGAAGCCTGTTCCCGGTGTGCCCTATGCACAGAGCTGCCAGAAGGCAAGAACAGTTAAGACAGAAGGGACAACTCGGGAGTAAGGCTTAGATGTGATTGGCCCCTCCCATAGGACATAAAGGAGGAGCAAAGGCATGTGAGTCTTTGCAGGAAGCAACTCTGTTCATGCTGGTCAGTTTACATTCTGAAGCTCCGTTTTAACTCTTTGCTCCATGTGGCCTTGCCAAGCTAATTGCTAATTAAGTCTCTGGCAGTGTTTCAATGAAGCCTACTGTTGGACTCTTTTCAAACTATTTGGGGTTCATTACGGGCTGTGAATGAACAAAATTCACAGCCTTTGAAATAAAAAGAAGATTTTTGGAACTAGGCCTGCTTTTTACTGTATCAGGAACTCTAGGTCAGGGGTCATTTCTACAACCTAAAGCTCCTGAAGAGAGTGCAAGGGATTTGTCTACTCACCAGATGCTTCAATCTATCTTAAAGGGACAGGATGAAATAAAAAAACAACTGCAAGACCTAAATGATCAGCTCAGAGAAACGAAACAACAAGCCACACGGAATGAACAGAGAATAGGTGTACTGGAGGAGGGTGCGGTTGGGATGAGGGATGAGGTGAAGACAATTCAAAGGGGGAATGTAGAATTTGAAAATCAGATGTTAAAAATGGAATTTGAAAGGATGTCTTTTTTCCTTAGGTTTCAAAATTTGCCAGAAGTTGAGAACGAAGATCTTAAGGAGATTATGACCACAATACTAGCAGAATATATTAATAGAGATAAACAGCAGCTTTGGTGGGACATTGACTTGATTTATAGGATTAACTCAGCCTATGCAAGAACACACAATGTTGCAAGGGAAGTTCATGTTAAATTTCTTAGAAAGACTACAAGAGATGAGGTTCTAGGAGCTCAAAGGGGAGGACCACTAAAATATAAAGATAAAGAAATAACCATTCTTAAACAGATTCCAAAGAAAGTAAGAGATAAGAGGAAGAAATATTCATCTTTAGCAGAAAAATGATATAATAAAGGGGTCTGGTTTTGGTGGCTATTACCAGAAGGCATGTTGATTTTCTGGGAGGGCAGCAGAATTAGAATTAACACAGTTGTGGAGGCGGAGGCTTTCACTAAAAAAAAAACACAATGCTCTCCTATATGAAATGGGGGATCTTACACAAGAGACGAGAGAGGGAGGGGCTGAGGCTCTGCCAATAGACGGGGGGGAGGATGCAACAACTAGAAGACTCAGGTCACAAAAGTGATTTGAAACATTATTGCAATTGTTGTTACAATGTACCTTTACGGAAGTGATACAAAACAAAATGATTGAAATATACTGATGATTTAGTGTTAAATTCAAAACTGCTGATATCTATTTAAATGTTGATGTTTTTTTTTACTCTTGTTCATAAAAGTTGTGAGACTTGGGGGGGCTGCTCTCCCCCGCGCCGATGTAGCTGTCAAAATGTTTTTACACCCTTTAACCCTTTTTCCTTGAAAAAAATTGTAAAAATCAATAAAACTTATTTTAAAAAAAAAGGAACTCTAGGTCAGAACAAATTTTTTTAACTGGGATTCCTGCAGAGCAGGAATCAGAGGGTGAACAGGGGATGAGGCTAGATGGCCTTAGGAGCTTTGATAAATGCAAAATGACTTTAAAATGGTAGGATGCAATCTCGTAATACATTCACAGCATTTTTTTTGAAGTGGACAGATCTTTTTAAAAAATCTCAATATTCCGCATCCTGATATATGCCTACCGGACAAAAACAAGCAAAACTACATGTAGTTGCTGAAAACAGTGGCGCAATGTGAAAATAGTCAACAAAAGAGGTTTAACCTACTCCTTTTCATCCCTAGAATGGGTAAAAAGAAGGAGCAGAAGATGGTAGAAGAGAGCAGAAGGTATGAAAACTAGGGCATACAAAACTTTTGCTAGACCAATTCTTGAATACAGCTCATCTGTCTGGAACCTGCACTGCATATCAGACATTAATACAATTGAATGAGTCTAGAGATATTTCACTAGAAGAGTCCTCCGCTCCTCTGCTTGCAACAGAATATCTTATGCCACCAGACTTGAAATATTTGACTTAGACAATTTATTACTTTGCCATCTTGGAAACCCGACTTAAGAGTAGTACATAAAGTTGTCTCCTACAATGTCCTACCTGTCAATGAATACTTCAGCTTCAACCACGATAACACATGAGCTCACAATAGATACAAACTTATGGTAAACCACTCCAAACTCGATTGCAGAAAATACGACTTTTAACATTGACATTAACAGAGTTGTCAATGCCTGGAATGCATTACCTGACACTGTGGTTTCTTCCCCAAACCACTAAAATGTTAACCTTAGACTGTCTACTGTTGACCTCACCCCATTCCTAAGGGGCGTGCCTAAGCGCACAAGCATGCCTACGGACCCTGTCCTAATATTCCCTTGTATTCATATTCATTTCATGTATTCATAATCACGTCTATACTTATATCTGATATCTAATTCATGCTTGATGAAAATAAATTAAAAGAATAAAGAAGGAGGTTGAGATGGTTCCTCTCCTTCACCCTTCCATTCCTGCTCAGAAGGAATTAAGTTGAATGGATCAGGGGTGGGTTCAACCCAATGTTACTGCCGGTTTCCTCGTGTGTGCACTTTGCGTGTACATGCGCAGTTCAATGGAAATTGTTCTGTGCATGCGCAGAACTCCCAAAAAAGATGGTGACGGCAATGGCAATGACTGAAGAACTGGTTCAGGGGCGTGGCCAGCCTGGGTGGCTGCTGGTTCTGCGACCAGGCCGGCATACCACTATTGGTTTAGCCGAAGCGGTCCGAACCGGTAAGAACCCCCTCTGGAATGGATCCTTGTTGAGACCCCATACCTGCCAGGGCTGCAGTCTTAGAGCTCCCAACTTCCCTTTGCCCTTCTGTCGCCTCTTAGATATGATGTAATTAGCAGCATGCAAGGCATATGCCACAGTCTTAACAACACTGTAGATGCGGTGTTCATTTAAAATAAAGACCCCGTCACTAGCCTTTTGGGTTTTCAGCGGTGCTTTCTCAGTGCATCTTCTCCTGCTTTTGACAGAAAGGACATGCTTAGAAAAAGAACAGTTAAAAGCCTTCTTTTGGTAATCTCGGTTTAAATAGTAAAAGTCTTCAAAGGAATCATATTTTTTCCCTTTTTTTGTCCTGATAGAAAAGGACCAAATACTATGGATGTATCTTAAACATTTCCAAGTAGGTTTGAATGAATTATGAATTACATATAAAGTTGTGGTGATCCAGACTTTCCCTTCAATGGGTCCTGGCAAGTCTTCAAGTGTGCTATGTACATCAATCATTCCTTGTCTGAGCCAAGCAAGTTCCATAAAATAAACAAAGACATTGACTTGTCTCCAGGTAATAAGGGCAGCAGTATTAGAATATGCCCAGTCAGTCATTGAGAATCTTAGTGAAACAACCACACAAATGCCATTCCTGGTTAGCATAGGGGTGAAAGTCTGCACAAAACTCTCTGCATTGTCTGTGTCTGAAGCAACAAGACCAACCATGGTCCATCTGAAATGGAGGAGGAGTTGGACAATTGCTGGGTACATGATTCCTTCTTTGGGGACCATTGGGTGGAAAAAGGGGAAACGAGTTTTTTCACTCAGAGTGTCTGAAACACTATTATAAGTGACCTGGAAAAGAAAAGAAAATGTTTTGTTTTATCTGGAACCAGAATAAGAATAACAAAACAACAGAATTGGATGGGAGCTTGGAGATCTTCTAATCCAACCCCCTACTCAAGCTAGGAAACCCTATATTATTTCAGACAAATAGTTGTCCAATCTCTTCTTCAAAACCAGTGTTAGAACATGCACAATTTCTTGAAGCAAGTTGTTCGTTGATTAATCATTCTGTCAAGAAATTTCTCCTTAGTTGTAGGTTGGTTCTCTCCTTGATTACTTTCCACCCATTGCTTCTTGTCCTGCCCTCAGGTGCCAGTTTGACTCCATCTTCTTTGTGGCAACCCCTGAGATATTGGAACACTGCTATCATGTCTCCCCTAGTCCTTCGTTTTATTAAAGTAGACATACCCAGTTCCTGCAACCGTTCTTCATATGTTTTAGCCTCCAGTTCCCTAATCATCTTTGTTGCTCTTCTTTGCACTCTTTCTAGAGTCTCCACATCTTTTTATATAGTGGCCACCAAAACGTGATGCAATATTCCAAGTGTGGACTTACCACATCAAGATCAAAATATGAGATTTCAATGAATGCAACTTGGTTTTACAATTGTTTCCAGGATTTTTATATTTATTGATAATCAGTAATATGGTAATATCACCATTTGTGATGTGATTTAATCTTTGCCATTGGTATGTCTCTATTTTCCTTTTTATCTCTTGCATATTCACAGGGAGGCAGCAGAAGCCCCAGAGGTTATGTGGATGTTGCCATGGGCAGTAATAGCCACTTTGCTCCTTGTCCTTTCCCTACGGTGGATCCCCAATCTTTAACCATGGTACCTACAATGACCTCAAGGAGATGGATACACTCTCACACAAACCTGTGGGATTTTGTAGGTGCTCAGCACAATGGATATCTGGCTGGAGATGTCATCATGACTTCCATCAATAAGAGCCATCAGGTTGTCTTTCTTGCCACAGCTGTAGTTGGGGACATTGGCTTCTCCAGTAGATAGAATGTCCAGCAAGGCATCTGAAGACACAATGTTGTTTACATAGTTGTCATGGATGTTGTAGCCAAGTGTGAGTTTGGGCAGGAGCTGGGGATTCTTATTGACCTCTTCAATGGCCATAATGACAGAAAAACTATTCGAATAGTCAGTGTTTCCTTTACTGTAAACAAATGTGCATGTCATTATCACCACCTTCACCGACCACAATGTATATTGAATTTAGTCATGTTTAATACAATACACCTTTTTTTGCCATAAACCAGATTGATCCAAATTGTACTATCTGATCAGCATTTAATTTCATGATGTTTGAGAAGATGGAATAGAAATAGTCTTCCATTAGGCTAATTATCACAAATATATTGCTATTAGTAGTAGTATTTTCAACGTATGCAACGTACGGCTGTGAAAGTTGGACCATAAGAAAGGCTGAGGGCCAAAGAATGGAGGCCTTTGAACTCTGGTGCTGGAGAAAACCCCTGCGAGTCCCTTGGACTGCAAGGCCATCCAACCGGTCAGTCCTAGAGGAGATCAACCCGGACTGCTCTTTAGAAGGCCAGATCCTGAAGAGGAAACTCAAAGACTTTGGCCACCTAATGAGAAGGAAGGACTCACTGGAGAAGAGCCTCATGCTGGGAATGACGGAGGGCAAAAGAAGAAGGGGGTGACAGAGAATGAGGTGGCTGGATGGAGTCACTGAAGCAATAGGCGTGAGTTTAAATGAACTCCAGAGGATGGTAGAGGACAGGAAGGCCTGGAGGAACATTGTCCATTGGTTCGCGATGGGTAGGACATGACTTTGCAACTAACAACAAAAAATAGTATTTAGTATGATTAGCATTAATTTTTATTTGCCCAAAATGGGGAGCTTCCAGTTTTGAATGGACAGGTAGCAACTAATTAAAGGGAGATAAAAAACAAGATGGAAGGAATATAGTAAAATACTGATCAGCAGAGATCTCAATATCTAAGATACTTAAAGCACACGCCTTATTTAGAAAAATCTCTACTGCTAGATTACTTAGTTAAATCAGCGCTGCAGTCCTTGCCAACCTAGAAGGCTACAGGAACTGATGGAACACCCACCGAAATATGGTAAGCAACAGAAGAAGAATAAATCAAGATTCTAACCAAGCTATGCTAGAAAATCTGGAAAATGACACAGGGGCAAACCGATGGGAAGAGATCTATCTACATTCCAAAAGCAAAAAAAAAAAAAAAAGATATTAAACAGAGTGTGCAAAATATTGTACAATATCTGTAATTTTCTCTATATTAGAATAGAATAGAATAGAATAGAATAGAATAGAATAGAATAGAATAGAATAGAATAGAATAGAATAGAATAGAATAGAATAGAATAGAATAGAATAGAATAGAATAACAGAGTTGGAAGGAATCTTGGAGGTCTTCCAGTCCAACCCGCTACTTAGGCAGGAAACCCTTCACCACTTCAGACAAATGGTTGTCCAACCTCTTCTTAAAAACTTCCAGTGTTTTTAAACTTCCACTGTCAGGAAATTGTCAGTTGCTTCTCTCCTTGATTAGTTTCCACCTATTGCTTCTGGTTTTACCCTCAGGTGCTTTGGAGAATAGTTTGACTCCCTCTTCTTTGTGGCAACCCCTGAGATATTGGAACAATGCTATCATGTCTCCCCTAGTCTTTCTTTCTATTAAACTAGACATACCCAGTTCCTGCAACCGTTCTTCATATGTTTTAGTCTCCAGTCCCCTAATCATCTTTGCTGCTCTTCTCTGCACTCTTTCTAGAGTCTCAGCATCTTTTTTACATCGTGGCAACCAAAACTGAATGCAGTATTCCAAGTGTGCCCTTACCAAGGCATTATAAAGTGGTATTAAAACTTCACGTGATCTTGATTCTATGCCTCTGTTTATGCAGCCTAGAACTGTGTTTGCTTTTTTGGCAGCTGCTGCACACTGCTGGCTCATATTTAAATGGTTGTCCACTAGGATTCCAATATCCCTTTCACAGTTACTACTACTGAGCAAGGTACCACCTATACTGTACCTGTGCATTCCATTTTTGTTGCCTAAATGTAGAACCTTACTCTTTTCACCATTGAATTTCATTTTATTAGATAGCACCCAATGTTCAAGTTTGTCAAGATCCTTCTGTATCTTAAGCCTATCTTCTGGAGTGTTGGCTATTCCTGCCAGCTTGGTGTCACCTGCAAATTTGATGAGATATTAAAGGAAGATGGATTGGAAGAACATGAGTGTGGATTTAAACTTAGAGGAAAAAAAACATAAATAATCCAACACTACCCTGTGAAGTGAAAATGCAAACGATCAGTAAACCCTAGTAATAAGAATACTGTGAGAAAAATGGGATTAAAATTAAATATCAAGAAGACAAAATCATGACAACAGAAAGAACAACCAACTTTAGAATCAGCAAGGAGGATATCAAAGTGATGGAGAGCGTCTCTGCATTTTAGGATCAACCATCCATAATAAAGGAACATGCAGTCAGGAAATGCACCCCAGACAAGCATTTGGAAGAGCATCGATGAAAGTCTTAGAAAAGATATGCAAATGGTTTGATGTGCCTATACCTGTAAGAGTCCTGGTGGCTCAGGGCTTAGAATGCAGTGTTGCAAGCTAACTCAATGCTCACTGCCAAGAGTTCGATCCTGACAAGCTCAAGGTTGACTTAGCCTTCCATCTTTCCAGGGTTGATAAAATGAGGAGCCCGATTGTTGGGAGAAATATGCTGACATCGTAAATCGCTTAGAGAAGGCTGTAAACCACTATGAAGCAGTTTGTAATTCGAAGTGCTATTGTCATGGCTACTACCTGAAAAGGTCAGAATCATGAAAGCCATGATATTCCCAGTGACACTCCATGGAAATGAAGGTTGGACTTGAAGTAGCAAGATAGGAAAAGCCTGGATGCTTTTGAACTTTGGTATTGGAGAAGATTCCTGTGACTAACAGATAATCTAACAAATCAACTCAGAGTTCTCACTTGAGCCGCAGCAGCAGCAATGGATGTACCATTGGAAAACCCGAAGGATCACATTAGGGACAGATTGTCCTAGCAAAAACCTATTGATGTCTATTGGTCTCTAAGAGTTGGCAAGTCTTAATGGCACACATTCAGTCAAACATTTGAAGTAGAACAATCCTGTAAGCAAGAGCATGGACTCATAATACTGTATGTGATCCAGAAAAGCAATGATGAAAACCCAATCTTCCTCTTCTATTCCTGTAAGGAGCGGGCATTTCATATCAATAAACTATTTTAACGATACAGAACTTGACTCTACATAGGAGTCTATAAAGTTGAAAGTTGAAAGAAAGAAAGAAAGAGAAGAAGAAAGAAAGAAAAAAAAGAAAGAAAAAAGAAGAAAAGAAAGAAAGAAAGAAATATTCATAAAATCCCTGGTCTAAAAGTCATTCTTCTGACCCAACTAAGAAAGTGATGAGAAAAACATATGAAGAATGTTTGCAAGAACTGAGTATGTCCAGTTTAATGAAAAGATGGACTAGGGGAGACATGATAGCTGTGTTCCAATATCTCAGGGGTTACCACAAAGAAGAGGGAGTCAAACTGGCACCTGAGGGCAGGACAAGAAGCAATGGGTGGAAACTAATCAAGGAGAGAAGCAACCTAGAACTAGAACAGAACAGAATAGAATAGAATAGAACAGAACAGAACAGAATAGAATAGAATTCTTTATTGGCCAAGTGTGATTGGACACACAAGGAATTTGTCTTTGGTGCATATGCTCTCAGTGTACATAAAAAGACAAGATACATTCATCAAGAATCATAAGGTACAGCACTTAATGATAGTCATAGGGTACAAATAAGCAATCAGGAAACAATCCATATCAATATAAATCATAAGGATATAAGCAACAAAGTTACAATCCTGCAGTCATAAGTGGGAGGAGATGGGTGATAGGAACAATGAGAAGATTAATAGTAATGCAGCCTTAGTGAATGACAGTGGTGAGGGAATGATTTGTTTAGCAGAGTAATGGCATGCAGGAAAAAACTGTTCTTGTGTCTAGTTTTTCTTGGTGTACAGTTTCTTGACAGTTAGAACAATTAATCAGTGGAGCAACTTTCCTCCAGAAGTTGTGAATGCTCCAACACTGGAAGTTTTAAAGAAGATGTTAGATAGCCATTTGTCTGAAGTGTTGTGGGGTTTCCTGCCTAAGCAGAGGGTTGGACTAGAAGACTTCCAAGGTCCCTTCCAACTCTATTCATAAAATTGATTTTCTTCTGCTAAATGAGAACATTAGTGATCGAACAAGCACTGCAAGAGGAGGGGGAAGATCATCTGAGCTTAGACTTCTGAGTTTGTCTCTCATCTTCCTTCAGGCCTTCAAGATAAAAGAGGAAAGTGCTGGAAATCAAAATGAGCCAAGAAATTGCACCATTCCTGAGCCAGGAATTAGTGGAATTAGAAAGAGTGAAAAAGCGCTTAGAGATTCACCTGGAGAAACGCACGTGTGCCACAGGCTGAATTACTTACACGCTATGTTGAACAACAGGCGGCTCAGTGAAATGGAATGGCAAATACAGAGCGTGTGTTGCACTGAAAATTGCACTAATCAGATGGTGTCCTGGATGGTAATGATGCCATGGCTTCACCCCTCTCTGTTGCTCCAAAGTCAGGGAACATTTCGTTCTCAGCTTCTCCGGGTTTACCTGGGGCAGCAACAGCAGGATTAGGAGCAGGAGCAGGAGGTCCATTCCTCCCCAAGCTGAATCAGTTATCTCCCTATCTCCAAAGGTCAAGAAGACAGACAGATTCAAAGGATTCTCTCAACATGGAAAAGCAGTGTTTTTCTGATGCAGGCAGAGCCCAAGAGATCTTCACAGTAAATTGGGGAAAAAATGCGTTCAACAACGTAGTCCCTGCTTGCCCTAAAACATATGCCAATCCTTCAGCCTGAACAAAGATGCATTTATCTCCATGTTGCTTCAATTTGTTTACATCAAAGAGCATCTCTGGAGAAGCTGCAGAAGAGGTCTCAAAGACGAAGACGGGGATAATTACAACGAGAAGCAACCTGTCCTCTCGGAGGGCCTGAACCTCTCCTGGGATTCCATGATCAAAGATATATCTGTATTTGTTAAAATGCCAGAAACAACTGTGGGGGAAGAGTTCTGCAGCAGTAGTGGTCCTATCTCTTGGGAATGTCCAGAAAGTGAGGATGAAAAATGGGAGGTGATTTGATCTCTGATGTCCTTCGGGATGGTAACTTGTCTCCTGTGCTTTTCAGCTGTAAGTTGAATTTTTAAAAAAGAAGAAGAATCCTGAACAAGTCATAATTTTAACATTGGTCAAAGTTCAAAGATACTGATGCTGATTGGGATTAGAAGGTAGGACGAATTAGAAATAGGTCATATCAACATTGAGTGGCTTCTTTTTTTTAAAGCTTTTTATTTTTTTTGTTTTTCTACAAACACATTGTTAGGTGAAGAGTGTGGAAGCAGAGTTACATTTTAGTACATATAAAACAATACCTTTCCTATTCAACACAATTAATAATCTTATAGACTTTAAGTACCCTGTTTCCCTGAAAATAAGACCTCCCTGGATAAGAAGCCCAATCGGGCTTTTGAGCGCATGTGCTAAAATAAGCCCTCCCCCAAAAATAATCCCTCGCCGAAAATATTGCAACACAGCAGCAGCCATGAGGTGACCATGCTCACTGCCTCCTGCACCTCAAAAATAATAAGACCTCCCTGAAAATAAGGCCAAGTGCTTATTTCAGGGGTCAAAAGAAAATAAGACCCTGTCATATTTTCAGGGAAACATGATAGTAATACACCTATTTTGTTGAATTATAATCTTTCCTTAATTATTCAATATTTCAGTACATTGGTTTTTTTGCCAATCACCATATTCTTGATATCACTCCTTTTACTACAGATATAATACCAATAATCATATTTTTTTTGTTTAACAAACATATAATTCTAATAGTAATACACTGGTTTATATTGAATTATAATCTTCCATTGTTCCCCTTTCTAATTTTTGATTTCGCCACTGTTATATTTTAAAATGTCCCCTTTCTAATCGCATTTTAAAACAAATAAAGCATACATTGAGTGGCTTCTGATGTCCTTCAAGTTGGTAACTTGTCTTCTGTGCTTTCCAGCATCCATGGAGATTTCTGGGGAAAGTCACCCAGGCCATTGAAGTTTGATGCCTCTCAATGCTGATATGACCTATTTTGATTTCTCCCTACCTTTTAATTCCCATATGCGTCAGTATGGTTGACCTCTGCCTAATATTAAAATTATGGCGGGGTTTTTTAAAGGATTTTTTTTATTCTTTTATTCGTCTTACAGTTCATCTTATTTTAGAATTTATTGTAACTGAATTGAAATTGATATCTCCTTTTAAATCAATTCTAAGAATACCAATTTCTCTGTAAGAGTTCACCAAAGGACAGGATTGTATCAGTTGACAAATTGGAGTTGAGAATTTTTTTTCTCTTTTTCATTTTGTGTATTTTACTCCAGTGCTCATGTATGTAACTCAGCACTCAGCATTCTTTTTTTCTTTGTTTCCCCCCCCTCTCTCTCTTTCTTTCTGCCTTCCTTCCTTTCTTTCTTTCTTTCTCTTTCTTTTTCTTTCTTTCTTTTTTCTTTCTTTCTGCCTTCCTTCATCTTTCTTTCTTTTTTTTCTCTCTTTTTTCTTTCTGCCTTCCTTCCTCTTTGTTTTCTTTTTCTCTCTCTCTCTCTTTCCTTTTCTCTCTCTTTCTTTCTCTCTTTCTGCCTTCGTTCCTCTTTCTTTTTTCTTTCTTTCTACCTCTCCCTCTCTTTCTTTCATATATAAATGCACCTAGCATCATTTTGATAAAGTTCAGCGTACATTATTAAAACAGTTGAGAAAAATAAAATTAAAGAAGCCAACTCCACTTCAAATAGGCATCCCATTTGAAAAGATTTGTGCTTCCTCTGTGCAAGGTCTAAGGGTTCTGTCAGGATCAAAAAGCATTTTAAGGTGGTCTCTGGAGGGATGTTATTGTCAGGCCTGGAAGCCATCTTTTACCTTGGGCCTTCAGGCCTGCCACATTTTCTACTGTGGGAAATGGGAGAGGGGATTATATGGCGTATGGGAGATGTATATAGTCAAAATAACATTCTTTTCTCAGGGAGTCAAGTCCGTCTTGCCCTGCAGCTGCGATTGTTTAAATGGAAGGTATCTCCAGTTTCGGATGGTGCCTGACTGGATCATGTGATGGACATGTGGGTGCTGGGCAGGGACTTGAATTTTCAGTTAGGTGGGGAAAACCTGGAAACTTTCAGATCTGGGTTTTCCCAGATGTGCCAATATGACATCTCTAATAAAATGGAACTTTGAGGAATCCCAAGCCTCAGAGCCTTCTTTCATTGGGGGGGGGGTGTTACTTGGAACCCTGACAGTTATTCCAGAAGGCAGCTATTTCCTGAGTCCCCTCAAGGCCTCACATTTCTGAGCTTGGAACTAGGAGGAGAGGATGTGACCCCACAAAATGGGAAAGGACTTTCATGCAAGTTTCTAAATTTTTTCAACCACAGCAATGTCCTGCCTTACTTTCCCTCTCCCTCCATACACACACACACATGCACATAAACTTACACTAAGTTTTGAATTTTCATTCAGCAATTAAACCCTTTGGTGTCTCAGGAATCTTGAAGGGGGTGAGACGGTGACAATATAAGAAAGTTTGTCTGGTGCTCCTAGTTTTGGTTCTCAAATCAGCTCAATAAAAACAGACTCCCAGAGATTATGTCAAGCGATTTTTATTGGAAAGCTTTGTAGAATTGGAAAAATGAAGAATGTGAAGGCATATTTCTTCATGTTTGGTGGACATGTATGAAAGCTTACAAAATTGGATTCAAATACATACATTGAGGCTTTTAAAGATACAGTAAATATTCAAGTGAAGTCAGAATAATAATAAGAATTCCTTAAAGTCAGTGCACAACATATGTACAATGAGATTGATGGATAAACAATTAGAGAAATTCCATGGACGATTATTTCAGAATAGGATTGCTTTTCACAAAATTATTATATGTACAAAGTTAGAAAGAATTCAGCATACCCAACACTGAGGAATAGTCAGTGGAATTGCCAAACTTGTTGAGATGGACAAACTGACTTCTTTGATTAAAGAAAGGACAATATCTACACTTATTGATGACTGGAACACATATATCTATGTTTTGCATAAAAAGTCCAAAAAATGAATATGTGATTTATGGTTGTAATGATTAGGCCAGATAAATTATAGGGGGGGGGGGGGGGAGTCACAATGTAAGTTTAGACAGAAAGATTAAAATAGTTCTCTCATTCTTTTTGTTTTTCTCTCTTCTAATTTAGTTTATATTAAATTTTAACTGGCTCTCCCCCAATAGGAGATTTAAAAGATCTTGTGCCAAAAAACCCACAACTGAAATAATGGGATTTTTAGAGACTCTACCACCAACTACAGGTAGTCCTCGACTTACAAGGAGTTCATTTAGTGACCTTTCAAAGTTACAACAGCATTAAAAAGGGACCTAAGGCCATGTTTCATGCTTACAGCTTTTACAGCATCCCTGTGATCATGTGATTTACATTTGGATGCTTGAAAACTCACATTTATGACGGTTGCAGTGCCCCAAGATCATTTCGTGTAAAGCTCAAGACCCACCTTTTTCAAGTTGCTGGCCTGGCTCAACTTTGATCCAACTATATCTTTATTTTATTTATTTATTATTCGTATTTATAGACCGCCCCTTCTCCCAAAAGGGACTCGGGGCGGTGTACAGTCACTAAAATGCGTTATAAAATACATACATAAAACAGTTAAATAATTAAATACATAGGTGGAGGAGGTTGCAAGACTGTATATAGAATAATAAATATAGTACATTAAAAGCTTATTAAAACCCCAAACCCAATTAAAATGAATAAATCCCCGGGAGGTAAAACTAAGAAAGTGCCAGGCCAGCTGATTGAAATAGGTGAGTCTTTAACTTTTGCCGGAAGGAACGGAGGTCGGTGGTAGTTCGAATGTCTGGGGGGAGGTCATTCCAGAGGGTTGGGCCCATCACAGAGAAGGATCTACTCCTAGGTGTCGCCCGCTGGCATTGCCTAGCAGACGGCACCAGGAGGAGCCCCTCTCTGTGTGAGCGGATAGGTCGCAGGGACGTGTGTGGTAGGATGCGATCCTGCAGATACCTAGGTCCTATGCCATGGAGCGCTTTAAAGATGGTAATCAGTACCTTGAAACGCACCCGAAAGGCCACAGGTAGCCAGTGCAGCTCACGCAGGAGAGGTGTTACGTGGGAGTAACGAGTACTTCCCATAATAACCCGCGTGGCTGCGTTCTGAACTAGCTGCAGTCTCCGGATGCGTCCCAAGGGAAGCCCCATGTAGAGAGCATTGCAGTAGTCCAGGCGAGACGTCACCAGCGCATGAGTGACCGTGCGCAGGGCACTCCGGTCCAGTAGGGGGCGCAATTGGCGCACCAGGCGAACCTGGTGGAATGCCCCCCTTGCCACGGCTGCCACATGGTCCTCCATTGACAGCCGGGCATCGAGGAGGACGCCCAAATTGCGCGCCCGCTCCACAGGAGACAGCTGTTCGCCCCCTATGGCCAGCGATGGGGTCAGCTGGCTGAACCGAGGCGCCGGTACCCACAGCCACTCAGTCTTGGAGGGGTTGAGTTTGAGTCTGTTGTCCCCCATCCAGACCCCGACGGCTTCCAAACACCGGGACATCACTTCGACAGCCTCGTTGGGGTGGTTTGGGGTTGAAATATACAGCTGAGTATCATCAGCGTAAAGATGGTACTCAACCCCAAAACCACGGATGATCTCGCCCAGCGGCTTCACATATGCGTTGAACAGGAGAGGCGAGAGGACCGACCCCTGTGGCACCCCACAAGTGAGTGGCCTCAGGGACGACCTCTGCCCCCCTGTCAACACACATTGCTTCCGGTCGGAGAGGTAGGAGCCGAACCACCGCAAAACGGTGCCTCCGACTCCCATCCCCTCCAACCGGCGCAATAGGATACCATGGTCGATGGTATCAAAAGCCGCCGAGAGGTCTAATAGGACCAGGATAGAGGAACAACCCCTATCTCTGGCCCTCCAGAGATCATCAACCAACGCGACCAAGGCTGTCTCAGTGCTGTGCCCGGGTCGGAAGCTGGACTGGCGTGGGTCTAGATAGTCGGATTCGTCTAGGTGTCGTGGAAATTGCTGCGCCACCACATTCTCAACAACCTTCGCCAGGAAGGGGAGGTTGGAGACTGGACGATAATTAGCTAGCTCCATTGGGTCGAGCGAAGGTCTCTTGAGCAAGGGTCTCACCACCGCCTTTTCAAGGCGGTAGGTAAGTATCCCTCACCCAATGAGGCGTTCACCAGGCCCAGGAGCCAGCCTCGTGTCACCTCCCAGGCTGCCAGTACCAGCCAGGAGGGGCACGGGTCCGTTAAACATGTGGTAGGTCGCAGCCGTCCACGCAACCTGTCCAAATCCTCGGGGGCAACAGAGTCAAACTCCTCCCAGAATGGTCTCTCAAGACTCGCTGTTGGCAGCTCGTCTGGTCCACTGACGGAGGCCCACCCGCTCCGGATCTGATCGATTTTGTCCTGAAGATATTCTCCAAACTCCTCTGCTCTACCCTGTAAGGGTGTCTCCCGCGCCCCCTGCGATAAAAGGGAGCGGGTCACCCTAAACAGGGCGGCAGGGCGGTTATCCGCGGACGCAATAAGAGCAGCACAATGTCTACGTTTGGCCGCTCTTATTGCCACAAGGTAAGTCCGCAAATAGGCTCTTACCTATGTTCGGTCAGATTCGGAGCGTGAGGACCTCCACCTGCTCTCTAGACGTCTCCTGTGGCGCTTCATCACCCTAAGCTCCTCAGTAAACCAAGGAGCCCGGGTGGGTCGATGCCGCAGGAGAGGTCGCAAAGGCGCAACCCGGTCCAAGGCCCCAGTCGTCGCCCTATTTCAGGCAGTCACTAGGTCCTCGGAGCGGGAGCGGGACAAGGCTACAGGAATTGGCCCAAGCTCCGTCTGGAATCTATCAGATTCCATCAGGTGCCTGGGGCGGTACCAGTTTATAGAGTCTGGTTCCGCCTCCTCGCGGTGGGGGATAGCGCCAGGGAAGTCCAGCCGGAGGGATGAGTGGTCTGACCATGACAGGGGCATGATGACTAAATCCCCTATTCCCAGATCACTCGTCCACTGTTCAGATACAAAAATGAGGTCCAGTGTGTGGCCCCCTTCGTGAGTGGGGTCCTGCACTAATTGGGTCAGGTCCATGGCCGTCATGGAAGCCATGAACTCCCGAGCCACCTCAGAAGCCGCTCCCGTTGACGGCAAGTTGAAGTCCCCCATGACCAAAAGTCTGGGAGTCTCAACTGCCGTCGCTGAGATTAGCTCGAGGAGCTCGGGCAGGGCTGCTGATGCATAGCGAGGAGCCAAGTATACAATCAGCAAGCCCCACTGCCTCCCTGGGCCCCAGTTCACACCAAGGGACTCACACCCGGGTATCTGAGGGACAGTGAACTCCCTCGGCTCTAAACATTCCCGCATAACCACCGCCACCCCTCCACCCTTACCCAGGGCCCGAGGCTGATGGAATGCACGGAAACCCGGTGGGCACATTTCCACGAGGGGTAAACCACCCTCGTGGCCCAACCAGGTCTCCGTTATCCCTGCAAGGTCTAGCTCCCCCTCTGAGATCAACTCATCAAATGAGGGGGGCCTTGTTGGTGACAGACCTTGCATTGCAAAGCATCAGCCGCAGGCCCTGGCTCTGTAGGACCTGTCCACCTAGACTGCATGGGTTGGTACAAGCGACCGGGCGTAACCAACAGCCGCGGTCTCCCAACCGACCTTGGGATCTTATCCTGTCCTCGCATCCCCTCCTCCCCGCGACCGTTGTAATAGGACAACCCTCTGCTTTAGTGACCTTTATATTCCCCCCCTCCACCGCATCCCCGTCCTTCCTGGACTCACCTGTCTGTCCGGCTCTGGCCCTCCTCCCGGTCTGATTAACCCTCCCCCCCACCCTGGGACCCCCCAAAAAAGATAAAAAAAAATTTTACTAAAAATCCCCTTAGCTTCCGGTTCCTGCACCTCTCGGGGTCCACGAACCCGTCATCAAGGCAGGCCCTTGAGAGAGCCAAGGGCCATGCCTGCGAGAGAGGGGCCTCCCGCAGGCGGAGCAGGTCTGACCTCGAGTAGATTGTTAAAAACCCAGTGGGGTAAGGGTGCTGGTACTGAAAAGTTGGTAAACGGGGGTTAGAGTCTCAATAGGAAGTAGGAGGCTTCAATGTCCAGTTAGTACTTGGATGAGGGGGGGGGGCGGGAAATGATCGAATATCCCCAAGTGGTGAGAGATGGCAGAGATGACAGAAAGGTGGGAGACAGTCCAAGGTGGTTCCAGATGGGGGGGGCGTTCTTGGCCCAGTTGTTCTTGGCCTAGGTAACTGTTCAGGCCTATCCATGGCCCTGAAACAGGGCCTCCAGTGGCCTCCGGTGTTCCAGGCCACCCCCAACCGTTGTTTTATACCTTCGCCCTCACTCCTGGTTTCCATCCAGAACGCCCAGGTGGGCACACTCCACCTTGGCCCCCCACCCGGCGCTCCAAAGTTCTCCACGGTTTAGGATAAAATTCTCCAAAATTCTCCAAGATCGTAATAACCATTCGGCGTCCTCTGCTGGCGCCGGCAAGACCCGGGGGGGGGGGCATGGGAGCAGCCAGGATACGGCAGAATACCACAGAGGAGTCCCTGGCAGCGGCGCCACTCTTTCCACTCGTCCCGCTGCCGCAGCCGTCTCCAACTGCCTCTCCCAATTGCCTCCCAGCCTTGTTCTCCTCCCCGGTGCCTCGTTCTTCTCCCCGGTGCCTTTTTTCGCCGCCAGCGCAATCCTCACGCCGCGCTGTGCTGCGCGCGCCGCCGCCATTGCTTCCCAGCTGTTTCCCGGCCGTTTACAGCCTTCCGTTCCTCCTTTTCCTCCAATCTCCCCCGACCACCCTGGCGGGCCAAAACGAGCCCAAAACAAGCCAGGGTGGTCGAGCTGTCCAACTCTCGGCCCTCCAATGACATGAGGGCCGGCAGCAATCCCTTACCCGGTCGGGAGCTCCATGGCGTTCTTAGGAGCTCAGGAGGCGACCGCCATCGCCGGAAGCTCCTCCTCCTCCCTGAGTAGCTTCTTTCGTGTATCGCTCCTGACGGGTTTTTTATTTGGGGTATTTTAATTGCATTCAATTTATTTAGGGGTTTTTAAACATTGTGTTTTTACTTGTTTTTATCTATCAGTTCACCTCCTCCTTGTATATGTCGTATATATGTCTTGGTATATGTTTTGTTATATGTATGTCGATATATTTATTTCCTATGTTTTGTTGTATGCCGCCCCGAGTCCTTCGGGAGAGGGTGCGGCTAAGAAATAAATATTTATTATTAAATATTTATTATGTGATGTCCTTTTGGGACCTTCTGACCAGCAAAGTCAATTTGGAAGCCAGATTCATTTAACAACCATGTTACTAATTTAAGAACTGCAGTGATTCATTTAACAAATGTGGCAAGAAAAATGGGACAAAGCTCATTTCACACATTGCTAACTTAGCAACATAAATTTTGAGCTCAATTGTGATTGTAAGTTGAAAACTACCTATATATATTTCTGGTATAGCAACAGATTCCTATTACACAAATGTCATGTTTCAAAAACCTGCATGTGGCATCTCAAGCCTCAGGTAGGCAAAGGCCACTGGACAGATGTGGTTCCTTGAAGACTCAAAAAAAGTTCAGGAGACATATATTTCATTGTACAACATTGGTGACATTATCTTCCAAACACCCTTTAATTATGTCAAGCAAAATTATTGGCCTACTTATGTATGGAGAGCAGCTTGGACAAATTTATTGGTGTGGACTGTTGGAAAAGTTGAGACTTAAAATTCCTCTGGTCCTTTGTATTCAGATCTGGCTGCAGAAAGATAATGTAGCACTTGGGGATGAAGATGCAGATTAGCGGACCAGAATTGGAGAATAGGATGGAGAAGATCTGCACAGCCACCATGTATTTTCCTTTGGTGCTCAGGTAGGTGGGCACAAAGTACACCCAGACACTGCAGAAGACCAGCATGCTGAAGGTGATCAGCTTGGCTTCATTGAAGGCCCCAGGGAGATTCCTGGACAGGAAAGCCACCGTGAAGCAGATGGCAGCTAAGAAGCCCAGGTAACTGAGGGTGATGTACAACATGACAATAGAACCTTCATTGCATTGCAGAATCATAACTCCAGGCTGGGAGTGTGGGTCAGAATCAGGGAATGATGGACAAACTGGAGCAGATGATAATTTGGACACAGAAGAAGAGAGATGGAAATTTGGAAACTTTTAGGACCTAGGGATTTTGTTGTAATGTGCAGAACTTGTGCAGGCCAACTTGGAATAGCCACACATTCTGAGGGTTTCCTTGGTGTGTCTTAGTTCTTTTTCTTTCACAACTTTGCTGGTAGGCAGGCCTTCTGGAGTGATGCTATAGTGTTCTGGTGACTGCCCTTTTTTGTGCTCCAGTGCGTGGTGGGAATCAAAATGTAAATATTGATCTGTGCATGTGGGATTTCTGTAAACTTCAGTGTTAAGGTTTCTGTCTTCCTTAATGTGTACTGCATAGTCCAGGAAGGCTAGACTGTGAGATTAAAATATACAAAAAGGTTTTCCCGCAGCTCATTCCGCACCCACCCACTCCCCATGACCAGTCCATTTCCAGCCAATTGGAGTTTGCCAAATTGGTGAAAGCAATTGGATATAAGCCTGAAATTTATAGAAATAGCTAACGAATGCCAGTATGTGGTTGTGTCCTTAAATACAAATGATTCTAGATAAAAGCACGTTTAAACAAATATAGTTAAATGAGAGTGATGGTACATTGATGGTATATAAAGATTTTTCATTTAAAATATATAATCCAATATGAATGAAGTATAAAGAATGATTGTGGTAGTAATGCTTTATTTATTTTGTAACCAATCGACATGCTTTCTGGAAGATGTAATGAAGAATGTTTGTGTGTGTGTGTGTGTTTAATTAAAACAATAAAAAAACTTTATTTAAAAAAATTAAATGTTCTGAGCCTAATTAACAATTTTAGTCATTTCCCTACTTTTATCATGAGATGTTCCTTAGTGTTTAGATCTGGCCTTAGGGTAATAATGTAGCACTTTGGGAAGAAGATACAGCCCAGCAAACCAGCACTGGACGTCAAGATGGAAAAGACCTGCACAATCACCATGGACTTTCCTTTGGTGCTCAGATAAGTTGGCAGGAAGGACACCCAGACACTGCAGAAGACCAGCATGCTGAAGGTAATCAACTTGGCTTCATTGAAGGCCCCAGGCAGGTTCCTGGCCAGGAAAGCTACAGTGAAGCAAATGGCAGCTAGGAAACACATGTAGCCAAGGACAACATAAAACATGGTGACAGAGCCTTCATTGCATTGCAAGATGATCATTCCAGGTTGAGAGTGTAAGTCAGAATCAGGGAATGGAGGAGAAACTCCAAGCCACATGGCACAGATGAAAATTTGACCAACAGAACCGGAAAGAATGATGGAGTTGGCCAAGCTTTTCCCCAACCATCTTCTCACACTGTTCCCTGGTTTTGAGGCTAGGAATGCTAGCACCACTGTGATAGTTTTGGCCAAGACAGAAGACACTGCTACTGAGAAGACAATGCTGAACACTGTTTGTCGGAGAAGACAAGTGGCTTTCCTTGGTTGACCAATGAAGAGAAAAGAAGACAAGAAGCAAAGGAGGAGGGAGACCAGGAGGATATAGGACAGGTCCCGGTTGTTGGCTTTGACAATGGGAGTTTCTAGATATTTAATGAATATGATTAAAATAAATCCTGTGGTTAGGAACAAGAGTAAGGCAAAGGAGACCAGGATGATGCCCAGATGTTCTTCATAGGAGAGGAAGGTTATTCTTTTGGGAATACATTGGACTCTATTCTCAGTTGGATATTGATCATATGGGCACTTGATGCATTTTTCAGTATCTGAGAAAACAAAAAAATAATATTTCTTTTTTATATCTCTTTTCACCTTTCAAGAAAGATATTCTTTGGATGTCAGATGATACTGATCAAGCATAGCAGGTGTCAATATTCGAAATACAAATGGAAACAGTTTGATAATACTAACAGTGACTATGGGAACATCTCACAAACTTTATATCATATTGTGACGGAATGCACCCTCAGAAGGCTCCCTGCCCAATGGCTAAACAGTCTAGATATCCAGCCATAGGTTTAGCCACTCTAGTAACTGCTCATACATAATTTTAATCATAACTAGCTTGAGTCCAAAACCCAGGCTGAAGATGGCGAGTGAGACCTTGCTGAAACGTTGCCAAGACAATCTCAATCTTACATGGGAAAAGACCCGAATACAACAGGACCAGCATACCTACACCCGTGAAAATCTATGAAAACATATATATACGTGTGTGTGCATCCGTGCACACATTTGTGCTGATAAATAAATGAAGGGAGACTAGTATAGCCATATTTGGCACACCAGGTGCTTTGACGTAACGCACACGATAGATAGATAGATAGATAGATAGATAGATAGATAGATAGATAGATAGATAGATAGATAGATAGATAGACAGACAGACAGACAGACAGACAGACAGACAGACAGACAGACAGACAGACAGACAGACAGATTGTACCCATTATTTCTATTATGCATTTTTAAAATAATTAACCATTCTGGTGTTTTATGTTTTGATACACATTTTTATATCCTGTTTCTGTGAATTTTAATTAATGCTTTATTCTTTTGCACCATTTGAAATAAATAAAATTGATTAGTTGGTTTCCCTTTCTCCCTGTTTTCTCTTAGATCTGATTCCTTTTCATCTGAATAGAGGAAATAAGGCTTTGTTTCCCCTTTTAGAACCACAACTGTATGCCTTTGTTGTTGTTGTTGTAACTGTAGTTTACCTCTTAATCCATAGTATAGCCCTAAAAATAAAAGAGGCAGATTTTACCCCTAATAATAGTAAATTTAATTTATGTTCCTTCTTTCACACAGATGACCTCTTAACAATTTTATGGCAAATCTTCTCTGTGCATTTTTTGTTGTGGCCCACCAGTGGCCAGGGGAGCTGGCAGCAGAGTTGGAGAGTGAGGAGGTTGAGGAGAAACATGGGCCATTCCTGCAGGCTGGGGAAGGCTCAGACGAGGGCTCTGCATCGAAGGCAGAGATAGGGCCAAGGCCAACTGGCAGTTCTCAACTGCCTTCAGAGCTAGACAGCAGTGAGGCAGAGGAACAGCTGGAGCCTGTTCCCAGTGTGTGCATGCGCAGAGCTGTCAGAAAAAAAGAACAGCTCAGAAATCAGGGTCTGAAAGGAGAGTAGGCTTTTGCAGGAAACAATTTGTTCATTTGTTCGTTCATTCATTTCAGGAGTGTGAAGGTCTGTCCATGAATCTCAGAGACTCTGTGCCAAGTCTTTCCTTGCACTGCACTGTGTTTGGAAAATAATTACATGGCAGCTTTCCCAGCTAGATAAGGTCTGTGGTCATAAATTCACCTTTCAAAGACTGTTTGCCAGGCCTATGCTGAATGTGAATGAGAGGCATTCATGTTCATTTAATAAAAGGAGTTTTGCAGAGACCAGGAATCTGCTTTGTGCTTTGGATGAATCCACTACCCTGTCCTCTGGTGTCACCCACCTTCCTGAATGGAGATGGTCCCTTCTGGACAAGGAACACAGTCGTAGCAGCAAACTGGCTCTCCTTCTTGAGCCCGCTTGAAAAATCCAGGATGACAATTTTCCACACATCTGGACTGAGGCAGAGACTAAGAAAAAAAAAAGGAATGCCAAATGAAATATGTTAGAAATAACTATCAATGAAAAATGAAGGTAGACGTGAACATTAGTCAAGTAGTTGCTGGACTTCACTTAGGTAAATAAGAACTTTTTACAGCACTTTTCAAAGTATAAGGCACACTTATTACAAGCACCGATCAGCATCTAACAAACAGAGAGCTAACAGTCATTCTGGCTCCATCTTATGGCTGCTTGAGGTAACAGCAACCAATCACATTACAGCAGTACTTAAAGAAACGGTACTACTCCCTTGGCTTATATATTGCTGACCCAACTGTTAGCTCACATTCCTAACAACATAGAAGCCTCCTAAGACACTTTAATAAAAACTATAAGGGTTCTTCTCTCCAAATTCCATTTTCATTGAAGCCTATTTGGTGAATAGGCTTAGCCACTAAAATACAATATAATACAATATAATACAATAGTAGAGTTGGAAGGGACATTGGAGGTCTTCTAGTCCAACCCCCTGCCTAGGCAGGAAACCCTATACCGTTCCAGAAAAATGGCTATCCAACATCTTCTTAAAGACTTCCAGTGTTGGGGCATTCACAACTTCTGGAGGCAAGCTGTTCCACTAATTGTTCTAACTGTCAGGAAGTTTCTCCTCAGTTCTAAGTTGCTTCTCTCCTTGATTAGTTTCCACCCATTGCTTCTTGTTCTGTCCACAGGTGCTTTGGAGAATAGCTTGACTCCCTCTTCTTTGTGGCAACCCCTGAGATATTGGAACACTGCTATCACGTCTCCCCTAGTCCTTCTAGGGGATGTGTCCTAAGGCTTTGGAAAACAGAGAAAAAAACACCAATATTTCATTTACCTTGTTGAGCAACTTTAGCTGTGAAATAGCATCTTCATCGATAGTAAGTCTCTGTCTTTCCAAAACCCCTAGTTGGCGTTTAATGGGATCCTCCCCAGAGAGAACTATTATGCTTATGATGTCCAGATCTGCGGCCACATCACCATTTTGGTCCAAGTACATTTTCATGTGGGAAAGATTGCAAAACTCATTCTTGTTCAAAAATGGATGGAACTAGGGAAAAAAACCATCCAGGAATGTTAAAAGCTGAACCCTTGGGGGTGGGGTCTATCCCACATGGTCTTTCCAGATTTGAATATTTCTTCTATAGTTGTCTAACTTGCAAATATCCTGGGTTGGCAGAACAAGTGTTATCATGGAGAGGGAGAGAGAGAAGGAGAGAGAGAGAGAGGGAGGGAGGGAGGGAGGGAGGGAGAGGGAGAGGAAGAGGGAGAGGGAGAGGGAGAGGGAGAGGGAGAGGGAGAGATATTCTGGAGTAGCCTTCAGAAGTTGTAGGTGCTCCATCAGTGGTGGCTTTTGGCTGAACAACCATATGTCTGAAATGGTACAGTGTTCCATTTCAACTCCACTATTTTATATCTATGTCCACATTTTTGTCTAACTACATTTGATAAGAATATTTGTGGAAAGGATCTCAACATAATAGATTGCAAAGCAAGTGTGAGTTGGCAATGTGATGCTCATGGAAAGAAGGCAAATGCATCCACAAAAATCTTAGAAGTAAATTTGGGCGTCCTCCTTGATGCCCGGCTGTCAATGGATGACCATGTGGCAGCCGTGGCAAGGGGGGCATTCCACCAGGTTCGCCTGGTGCGCCAATTGCGCCCCCTACTGGACCGGGATGCCCTTCGCACGGTCACTCATGCGCTGGTGACGTCCCGCCTGGACTACTGCAACGCTCTCTACATGGGGCTGCCCTTGGGACGCGCCGGGAGACTGCAGTTAGTTCAGAATGCAGCCGCGCGGGCTGTGATGGGGAGTACTAGGTACTCCCACGTAACACCTCTCCTGCACGAACTGCACTGGCTGCCTGTGGTCTTTCGGGTGCGTTTCAAGGTTCTGATTACCATCTTTAAAGCGCTCCATGGCACAGGACCTAGTTACTTGCGGGATCGCATCCTCCCACACACATCGCTGCGGCCAATTCGCTCACACAGGGAGGGGCTTCTCCTGGTGCCGTCCACTAGGCAATGCCAACGGGCGACACCAAGGAGTAGGGCCTTCTCTGTGATGGGCCCAACCCTCTGGAATGACCTCCCCCCCGACATCAGAACCACTACTGACCTCCGCTCCTTCCGGCAAAAATTGAAGACTCACCTGTTCCGATTAGCGGGCCTGGCATAATTACAACTGTTACCTCCTGGTAGACGTACTATTAACTGGTTATTTTAGGGGTATTGTTTTAATTTAATTTGTGTGTGTCTTAGGGGTTTTAAAATTATAGTTATATATACTGGCTAACTGTACAGTTCTTTTTAATTCTATTTTAACCTCCTCCATATTTAACTGTACATATTTAATTCTTGTATTTATTGTATTTTGATATTCTTTGCATGGACTGTACACCGTTCCGAGTCCCTTTTGGGAGAGGGGGCGGTCTAGAAGCACAGTAAATAAATAAATAAAATAAATAAATGTTCTGGTTTGGAGAGAAATTGACTCAAGTACAAAGTCCCCTGGCAGACATCCTCCTTTGAGAAGACACTGTAGAACTACTGGATCAGCTTTAGAGATGGGCAATGAAACCAAGGAAGAAATCAAAGGAGCTGGTCTTATCCTTGAGGAAAGGCAACAAGGAGAAGAGCCATGTTAGGCTATGGGGATGAAAATCAGAAGGAATCTGGGAGCACCTTTTACAATGGACAGAATCTCTTGGCTGGAGAAAGGAGGATACAGCACTCTTCCAATAACGGAAAAATGTTTCAGTTTATATCATATTGCGACAGATGTTTGCTCTTATCCCAGAACGGAGGTGACAGACTTGATTTGATTGAGGGCCGCATCAGGGGTTGTGTTTGACCTTGGAGGGCTAAGGGGGACAAGGCTGGAGTGGCCATTTTAAAATTCATACACACTTAATGTAAAATTAACACTGTTTAATATCAAAATATATATGGCACGGTACCCGCTCTTTGGAAAACTATCCACAAATGATTAGGTTGGTATGAGAATAGGGGTCAAAGGTGTTGGCTTTTTGAAGCTCAAAAAGGTTGAGATGGTTCCCTTCCTCCTTTGTATTCCTTCTCCAAAGAAAATAAGTTTCATGGATCTTTGTTGGGACTCCATACCTGCCATGGCTGCAGCCTTTGAGTCCCCAGCCTCTCTTCTGGTCCTTTCCTTCTCCTCTTGAATATGGAGGAATAGGCAGCATTCAAGGCATGGGCCAGAGTATTAATCATAGCATAAACATGGCGGTTATAGTGATTCCACATCCTGTTTCTTTCCACTTTGGTCTTCAGTGGTGATGTCTGAGTGCATCTTCTCCGCCCTTTGACAGAAATGTCGTCTTTTGAAAAAGAACATCGAAAAGACTGATTCGTGAGCTGTGGTTCCAGAAAGAAATCTGGTTCAAAGGAACCATCGTTTGGTCTTTTTTTCCACTGAAAACGGTAGGTCCAAACACTATGGACATATCTGAGGAACGTGTGTCTTCTCATTTGCATTGTCCCATAACCTGAATATATCCAGACTTTTCCTTCAATGGGTTCTGGCAAGCTTTGAAGTGTTGAATGAAAAAGAAGAATTCTGTCCAAAAGCGAAAAATATTCTACAAAGTGAACAAAGACATTGACTTGTTTCCACTTAGAGAGGGCATCCCCGAGGGGGGCTGTACGTGCAGGGGTTGAGAGAAGTTGGGATATAACAATACAAATTCCATTCCTGACAAGCAGAGGGGTCAAAGTCCTCATGAAGTTCACCCCACTCTCTGTGTCTGAAGCAAAGAGACCAACCAAAGACCATCCAAAATGGAGGAGCAGTTGGACCATTCCTGGGTAGATTATCCCAAATTTGGGGAGCATCCAGTAGAAAAAAGGGAATTGACTTTTATCACTCAGAGCTTCTGAAGCACTTGAACGGATCTGAAAAAACAACGAAGAATGCTGTATTTAGGGGTCAATTATTAGCTTACAATAAATCCAACTTCTTTTGTCATGAACACATTATAATATTGTATTGTTGATTAGCCAGAAGACCATATCAAGATACAAAATATTAAACACAGAACATTAACAAGGCCAGAATATACAGTACAATAAAAGAAATGCAAATTAAGTAAGAAAGAATCAGAATTTTAAAATGCAAATCATAACTGTATCATAACTGTATACTTCCGGGCATTTCACCAGCCGAGAGCCCAAGGCAGGGGCGGGAGGGTGACGATGGTTATTAGGGAAAGTTTTGGACCTCAGGAGGTCACTGTGCCTCAGATAGGCAGGTGTGAGTCCCTTTTTGTGAAATGGGGCCTTGGAGTTCAGGTGGGCCTTGTTGTTACATAACTGTCTCCCTACTACGTTTCATCGACTCTGCCGGAGCTGCTGAATGTGTTAGCTGGATTGGCGGTTTATTTCCCCAGGCTTATGATCCTGGGGGATTTCAATCTGCCTTCCATTGGCGAGGCATCCAAGTCAGCTCGGGAGTTCATGGCTTCCATGATGGCTATGGATCTAACTCAGTTCATTCAAGACCCCACCCATAATAGGGGACACACACTTGACCTGATTTTTGTCTCTGGGCAGTGGATGAATGATCTAGATTTAGTGGATATTTCTATCCAACCCTTTTCATGGTCTGATCATTTCCTCATCAGGCTTAACTTCCATACTGCTACCCCTTGCCACAGGGAGGCTGAACAGACTAGATGGTTCCGCCCAGGTGCCTGATAGACCCTGAAAGGTTCCTGATGGAGCTTGGGACTTTTCCTGAATCCCTTGCTCACAACTTTACCGAAGCCCTAGTGGAAGTTTGGGATAGGGTGGCCACTGGGGCCTTGGATCGCATTGTGCCTTTGCGGCCTCTGACCTGGTGTCGATCTCGGGTAGCTCCCTGGTTTACCGAGGAGCTCCTGGAGATAAAACACTGGAAAAGACGCCTAGAGAGTGGTTGGAGGGCCAGCCGATCCGAATCTGATCGAATACTAGTAAGAATTCATATTAAATCCTACTTAGTGGCGATAAATCGGCAAAATGGCAACATTTTCCCCTCTTATCGCATCTACAGACAACTGCCCAGCACCCTATTTAGGGTGACCTGCTCCTTACTTAACCAAGTAACTGGGAAAGACCCCTTGCAGGGTAGGGCTGAAGAATTTGTTCAGTATCTGCAGGATAAAATCGCTCAGATCCAGACAGGCATGGACTCTGACTGGGTAGATTCAGGCGAGTTGATGGGATGAATCTTGTGGAGACAATCTGGGATGAGTTTGACCCTGTGACCCCCGAGGGCATGGACGGGATTATGGGGAGACTCAGTGCTGCCACTTGTGTGCTGGACCCGTGTCCCTCTTGGTTAATTTCAGCTTCCCAGGAGGTGACACGAGGCTGGCTCCAGGCGATTACCAATGCTTCATTGAGAGAGGGGTTCTTTCCCACCGCCTTGAAGGAGGCGGTGGTGAGGCCCCTCCTTAAGAAGCCTTCCTTGGAACCAGCTTCTTTAGCCAACTATCGTCCGGTCTCCAACCTTCACTTTGTAGCGAAGGTTGTCGAGAGTGTGGTAGCACATCAGCTTCCCCAGTACCTGGATGAAACTTTCTACCTGGATCCATTTCAGGCCTGGGTACGGCATGGAGACGGCATTGGTTGCATTGGTCGATGATCTCTGGCGGGCCCGGGACAGGGGCTGCTCCTCTGTCCTGGTCTTGTTATTCAAATTTTTTATTGGTTTTTAAAAAAGATTTCAGGGAAAAAGGGTTATAGGGTATAAAACATTTTGACAGCTACATCGTGCGGGGAGAAGAAGTCCCCCCAGGTCTTGCAACTTACAAACAATGATAGAAAAATATCAACATTTACCTAAGTATTAGCAGTTTCAAATTTGACACAAAATCATCAGTTTGTTTCAATAATTTGTTTTCTATCACTTCCACAAAAATACATTGTAGCAACAATTGCAATAGTATTCCAAATCACTTTTGTGATCTGAGTCTGCTAGCTGTTGCATCCTCTCTCCCATCCACCGGCTGAGCCTCAGCCCCTCCCTCCCTTGTTTCTTGTGTGACATCCCCCATTTCACCTAAAAGAGCACTATGTTTTTTAGCGAAAGCCTCTGCTTCAGCTGGTGTGTGAATTCTAATTCTGCTGCCCTCCCAAAAAATCAGCATGCCTTCTGGAAAAAGCCATCTGAACCAGACCACATTATTATATATTTTTTTTGCTAAGAAGGAATATTTCCTTCTATTATCTCTTACTTTTTTGGGGATATGTTTAAGAATGGTTATCTCTTTATCTTTATATTTTAGTGGTCCTCCCCTTTGAGCTCCTAGAACCTCATCTCTTGTAGTTTTTCTAAGAAATTTAATATGAACTTTCCTTGGGACATTATGTGTTCTTGCGTAGGCCGAATTAACCCTATAAACCATGCCCATGCCCCCCACCAAAGCTGTTGTTTCTCTCTGTTAATATACTCTGCTAGTATTGTGGTCATAATCTCCTTGAGATCTTCATTCTCAGCTTCTGGCAAATTTTGGAACCTAAGAAAAAAAGACATCCTTTCAAATTCCATTTTTAACATCTGGTTCCCAAATTCTGTATTCCCCCTCTGGATTGTCTTCATCTCATCTCTAATCCCAACCGCCCCCTCCTCCAGCACACCAATCCTCTGTTCATTCCGTGTAGTTTGCTGGTTCGTCTCTCTGAGCTCTTCCTTTAAGTCCTGCAATTGTTGTTTAATTTCGTCCTGTCCCTTTAAGATGTTTTGAAGCATCTGCTGGGTAGACAGGTCTTTTGCACTTTCTTCAGAGGCTTTGGGTTGTAGGAAAGATCCCATTTGTGACTGATGCAGGGCTAGATGTTAAAGATGTTGGGGCCGACGAGGCCTTACCAGGTGGTAATTTCTTAGGACCCATCATAAGGCTCAGAGTTAATTGTTATTCTGTACAAAGAAATGGCATCTGTGGGAGAGCACAGCTGGCAGGGATCACCAAACAAGCAAGTCCAAAGGAGAACAGGTCCTCTAGCAGAGACGTTAAAACAACTAGATGAGTCGAAATATTCCAAGTCCAGGAGAGTAGCGTATTTGAAGAGGCTCCTGGAGGTCTCTGGGGTGGAAATTAGTTGAAAGCCATAAAGTTTTCCAAGGGAGGAGTCTCATTCATAAAGACAAAGAAGAAGGAGGAAGTTGGCCATCTTGGGTCAGCCAGTATAGGTGATCAGTAAAACAACAAAGTCAAAATTTCCATAAGTAGTTTAAAAAAGAATCAGTTCAGCCATCCTTTCTCTCGCAATTGTAGCCAAAGAAGATTTTTTCCCCCCATTATTTAAGGGAAGTGAAAGTAGTTTTTAAACTTTCTCTCTCCCCCATGAAGGGGAGGGATTTTTCAAACGCCGCTTTTCCAAGGGGGGTGGAATTTCCCCTCCCCCCTCCAATCTAAGCTCCTCCAGAGGTTGAAACAAGCAAAGCAGGAAAACTGCAAAACCACCAGAAGTGTAAAAATAGTAAAAGACCTGGAGAGGCCCCTAGGCTCACCGCTCTTCAGCTGCTTCATTCTAATTGTTTAAGCCTCCCAGGGCCATCTGGCGAAGAGGCAACGTCACTCACCCCCCCACACTGCTCCCTGGCACCTAGGCGAAGCTGGGAAAAACACCCCCACCGGCTGCCGCCGCTGCGGAACATCCCAGCAATCCGCCTTTCGGCAGGAGACCCTTCGCTCAAGCCTCCTGTGCTCCTTTTGGAGGCCACCAAGGGAGCGATCGGCAGACTACACGTCCGTCGCCATTTGGTCCCAGAAGCGGAAGTCACCTCTGTCCTGGTCTTATTAGACCTCTCGGCGGCTTTCAATACCATCGACCATGGTATCCTACTGTGACAACTCGGGGGGTTGGGAGTGGGGGCACCGTTTTACAATGCTTCTCCTACTACCTGTCGGATCGGTCACAGTTCGTGTTGACTGGAGGGCAGGGATCGACCCCGAGGCACATCACTTGTGGGGTGCCCCAGGGGTCGGTTCTCTCACCCCTCTTGTTCAACATATATATGAAACTGCTGGGCGAGATCATCCGTGGTTTTGGGGTATGGTATCATCAATATGCTGATGATACCCAACTTTTCATCTCTACCCCAAACCACCCAAACGATGCCCTCGATGTGATGTCCCAATGCCTGGAGGCTGTGCGGATCTGGATGGGGAGGAACAGGCTCAAGCTCAAACCCTCCAAGACTGAGTGGCTGTGGTTTCCATCATCCCAATTTGTGCATCTTGTTCCATCTTTGATGATAGGGGAGAAATTTTAGCCCCCTCAGAGAGGGCCCACAATCTGGTGGTCCTCCTGGATATGCGGCTTAGTTTAGAACAGTGGTTCCCAAACTTTTTCAGTCCACCGCCACCTTGGTGCTACAAACTGATCCTCAGTGCCCCCCACCCAGTGGTGGAATTCAAAATTTTTTACGACCGGTTCTGTGGGCGTGGCTTGATGTGTGTGGCTGGGGGAGTCATGTGACTGGGTGGTTTGCATGAAGGAATAAAGATAGTAACAGTAAAATTCAAAACTCTAACAATTAATTGCACATTTATTCAAAATCCAATTTAAAAACCTTTGTAGTTAGTTAATTCAACAAAATTGTTGAACATGATCCAGTGATACCAGGTTTTCAAAGTCTGATAGTCATTTATCAAGAACCTTAGTAACTAGTAACTTAGTAAACTTAGCAAAATTTGGTAACTACTTCACTGTTCAGTAAATTGTTAATGTGACGGATGGGCTTGATGAAGTGATACCAGTTTCCCAATGTCTGGTTTTAAGTCTCTTAGCAGGAGTCTTAAATCACCACATTCAGTAATCTGGAGTCATTTTCTTTGCTTGGAGACTACACTGAAGGCATGTTCCACCAAATATGATGTTGGAAATGCAACAAGGAGCTTCTTAACCACTGTCCATAGTGCAGGGTAGCGATCAGAAATTTCTTTCTGTAACTAAAACTCTTGGTACAATTTCTTGAACTTTGGCTTCAGCTCAATCTCCCAACATTTGCTTGAATTATTTGATGAGATTATTGCATGGTACCTAGGGATTCCCAATATGGAAAGTGAGAATGGGAACATTTGAATAGATCTATATGTTTTTGGGTTATAATTTTCACTAAAGAACCATGGGGATGGAAAGGGAAATATAGACAATGGAGTCCAATCCCCCTCTTTAACAGTTTGGAAGCAAAGAATAACTCTAGCAAAATGTAGCCTTTTACCTCTTTGGGGAATCATTATTGTATTATTATTATTATCATTATCATTATCATTATCATTATCATTATCATTATCATTATCATTATCATTATCATTATCATTATCATTATCATTATCATTATCATTATCATTATCATTTTATTTTATTTTATTTTATTTTATTTTTCCCAATACAACTCATGCAAAGGGTCATCCACAACTACATTACATTTTCCACACTCATATTTGTGATTCCTTATAACTTCTTTAAACTAAACATTTTTAGTACAAATCAACGCATTGACATATATATCACTAATGCAATTTCAATTCAATTTCAATTTATTTGTGCTTCTAGACCGCCCCCTCTCCCAGAAGGGACTCGGGGCGGTGTACAGTCCATAGAGAATATCACAAAAATACAATAAAAAATTAAATATGTACAGTTTGGAGGAGGTTAAAATGCAATTAAAAGAACTGTACAAAGCTAAATAAATATAATTTTTTTTTAAATCCCTAAAACAGACACAACAGATTAAAAAACCCTAAAATGCAGTTTCCTATCTCTTCCATTGACATAATTAACACCTTATGTGTTGAATACAAGTATATCAAGTATAGGTTAAACATGAATTGAAAAACATCTAACTCAAATGTATAAGCTGTGAATTTATTATATAATCACAGGCAAACATTGCACTTATGCCTAAGTCCTCTACCCATGCACATTATAAGACAGATAAAATATCTTAGCTGGCTGTTGTAAATATTACTCTGCTAATTCAACAAGAAATGCTACTGCATGAATTCTTAATGCAGAACAAAGCTAAAAGAGATTTTAGCAATTTTCTTCCCAAGTTAATTCAAAATGTATATCCAAATGTTCCTCTTATTTTTTCTCCAAGCACTAGGGAGGATTATATTCAAAACCAGACACTTTTGCTGTGTGTGTGTGTGTGTGTGTGTGTGTGTGTGTGTGTGTGTGTGTTTGTGTGTTTGCTTGCTTCTGGTCTCCAGAGTCAGAAGGGCCGGTTGGGACCCCCAGAGGTCATCTAGTCCCACCCCAGACAGCGCCTCCCCGCCCCACATTCCCCAGCCCCACTTCCTCTAGGAAGGCTCCAGGGGGGGAATGCAGAGCCCCTGCAGACAGCCCCCACTTCTCTCCCTCACCCTTCACTCTTACTCCCTCCCTCTCTTCGCAGGCCGAGTGGCCGCAGCGTTACTGGGATGGTGAGCATGGATGGGCTGTCACCCCAGGGAGGGGAGGTCTGGCCGCCAGCAAAGGGCCTCTGCCGAGGCACCCCATGCAGGCAAAATAGCGAACGAGTGAAGGAGGATCAAGCAGGGCACCGAGGCCCCTTCGCCTCCCACTTTGTCTTGATGAGGTCGCTGCAGCTTCCAGGCACGGATGGATGGAGGTAGCCAGAGAGGCCCGGGCAGGCGAGTGGGTGAGCAATGGAGGATCAGGCAGTTCTCTCACTCACTCGCCCGCCCCCCCGGGCTTCCCTGCCGCTCTGGCTACCTCCGTCCATCAGCGCTCGCAGCTGCAGCAACCTCATCAAGACAAAGTGGGAGCGAAGGGAGGCGAAGTGGCCTCCCTTTGATCACTCGCTCCCCCCGCCTATCCGCTCTATGCTAGCCCTGCCCACTCACTGATTGGCTGGCTCACCAATCATCCCACCCACCTCTAAGAGCCCTATCTATAGAAAGCCAAGCAGAAAAAAAGATAACTGGGTTTAGATAGGGCTCTTAGAGGCGGGCGGGGCCATTGGTGAACCAGCCAATCAGTGAGTGGGCAGGGCTAGCATAGTGCAGATGGGCGGGGGAAGCGAGTGATCGAGCAGCTTCTGGATGGGCGGGGGTGAGTGAGCAAATTTGTTCTGAATAGCTCGCTAGAGGAGGCCACCTCCAGCACTCCTTTGCCGCCCCCCTTGCCTCTTACCCCCCCCCCCCTAAGCCATCTCACCACCCCCCAGGGGGAAGTAGTGCCCACTTTGGGAACCACTGGTTTAGAAGAACACCTGACGGACGTGACCAGAGGGACCTTTTACCAGGTTCGCCTAGTACGTCAGTTGCGCTCCTTCCTGGATCGGGATGCTCTGTGCACAGTCACTCGTGCCCTCATCCTTTCTCGCCTGGAGTACCCTTGAAGAGCACCCGGAGGCTTCAGCTAGTCCAGAATGCGGCCGCGTGGGTTGTCATGTACCTAGGTGCTCCCATGTTGCACCCCTTTTAGGCAGCCTGCACTGGTTGCCGGTTGTTTTCCGGGTGCAATTCAAGGTACTAATTATGACCTTTAAAGCGCTCCATGGCTTAGGCCCAAGGTACCTGCCCGACCACCTACTGCCACCAGTAGCCTCCCACTGTCCAGTGCGATCTGACAGAGTTGGCCTCCTCAGGGTGCCGTTGGCCAGACAGTGTCAGCTAGCGACCCCTAGGGGGAGAGCCTTCTCTGTGGGAGTGCCTTCCCTCTGGAATGAGCTGCCCCCGGAGCTTCGTATAATCCCCGACCTCCGGTCCTTCCGATGCGCCCTAAAACATTGGCTTTTCCAGCAAGCCGGCCTGGCCTGAACAAAATAAAATAAATGATTTATTTAATTGTTAATTTTAATCTAATTTTAAAAATGTTATTGTTAATATTAATTGGGTTTGTTTTTGGATACTCTTATCTAATTTCCTTTTTAACTTTTGTAATGTGTTTTTTTTAATGTTGTACGCTGCCCTGAATCCTTTGGGAGAAGGGCAGCATATAAATCCAATAAACAAACAAACAAGCAAACCCCATTTTTTTCTGCAATTAGACCCATATTTGCACGTTTTAACTGAACTGTTTGAATGACTCTATATATGAACGTGTGTGTGTGTGTGTGTGTGTGTGTGTCTGTGTGTGTTCTTTGTTCTTCAAGAATACACTCTTTATCTTTCCACTCTGAACTTTATTCAAGAGGAACAAAATATATTGTTTTAGCCATAATATCTATTAGATTAATTGGGCTGTAATTCTAGCATGCTTCTTATTAATGTTTATATCTATCTATATCTTATATCTTATATCTATATCTATATCATCTATATCATCTATATCATCTATATCTATATCTCTATATCTATCTATCTATCTATCCATCCCTATCCCTATCCCTATCCCTATCCCTATCCCTATCCCTATCCCTATCCCTATCCCTATCCCTATCCCTATCCCTATCCCTATCCCTATCCCTATCCCTATCCCTATCCCTATCCCTATCCCTATCCCTATCCCTATCCCTATCCCTATCCCTATCCCTATCCCTATCCCTATCCCTATCCCTATCCCTATCCCTATCCCTATCCCTATCCCTATCCCTATCCCTATCCCTATCCCTATCCCTATCCCTACCTACCTACCTACCTACCTACCTACCTACCTACCTACCTACCTATCTATCTATCTATCTATCTATCTATCTATCTATCTATCTATCTATCTATATCTATCTATATCTATCAATATCTATACCTATCTCTATATATCCATATCTATTTATGTATCTTTCTCTATTTCTAACTCTATATCTATATATCTTTATGTCTATCTCTCTATATGTATATGTATATCTATCTATCTCTATATCTCTATCTATCTCTCCATATCTATAGCTCTATCTATCTATCTATCTATCTATCTATCTATCTATCTATCTATCTATCTATCTATCTATCTATCTATCTCTTTCTCTATCACTATCTCTGTATCTACAATCTCTATCTATCTATGTATCTATCTATCTCTATCTTGATAGAGGGTGGGTGGGTGGGTGGATGGATGGATGGATGGATGGAGATAGATAGAGATAAATAAATTGGCTAATTAATGGTAGTAGTAAGTTCAAAAGCATATATTTCTTACAAACTTTATTTAATATAAGCCATTGGGATTCCTTTCACAAATCTGGAATTTGTGCATCATTGAAAATATCATTATTTTGGCTAAGCTGATATATAAAACAAAAGTTTCCATCAGTGCTTCCTTTTGTACAGAAGACCCTTTGATTGGACACAAAGCCCCTCCTCACCTTCACAGGTGTGCAGCAGAAGCCCCCAAAGCAACGGGGATGTGGTCATTAAATTATAGGGCTGCTTGGGTGCTCCCCCTTCCAATATCAAACCCATGCCTAGACAACATACCTAGAGTGGTCATGTAGAAAAGCAGCTCTTGAATTCACGTGAAGTATTAGTAAGGTTTTACAAATCCTTAGTAAGTCCACATCTAGAATACTACATTCAGTTTTGGTCACCAAATTGCAAAAAAGATGCTGAGACTTTGGAAAAAGTCAGAGAAGAGCAACTAACATGAATAAAAGCCTGAAGATTAAAACATAAGAGGAGCGGTTCCGCTTCCAGGACCGAATGGCGATGGACGTGTAGTCCACCGATCGCTCCCTTGGCGGGCTCCGAAAGGAGCACAGGAGGCTCAAGCGAAGGGTTTCCTGCCAAAAGGCGGCTTGCTGGGACCCCCCGCAGTGGCGGCAGCCAGTGGGGGTGATTTTCCCAGCTTCGCCTAGGCACCGGACGGCCCTGGGAGGCTTAAACAATTAGAACGAAGCAGCTGAAGAGCGGTGAGCCGAGGGGTCTCCCCAGGTCTTTTACTATTCTTATACTTCTGATGGTTTTGCAGTTTTCCTGCCTTGCTTGTTTCAACCTCTGGAGGAGCTTAGATCAGAGGGGGGGGGGAAATTCCACCCCCCTCGGAAAAGCGGCGTTTGAAAAATCCCTCCCCTTCATGGGGGAGAGAGAAAGTTTAAAAACTACTTTCACTTCCCTTAAATAATGGGGGGGGAATCTTTTTCTTTGGCTACAATTGCGAGAGAAAGGATGGCTGAACTGATTCTTTTTTAAACTACTTATGGAAATTTTGACTTTGTTGTTTTCCTGATCACCTATACTGGCTGACCCAAGATGGCCAACTTCCTCCTTCTTCTTTGTCTTTATGAATGAGACTCCTCCCTTGGAAAACTTTATGGCTTTCAACTACCCTCCACCCCAGAGACCTCCAGGAGCCTCTTCAAATTCGTTACTCCCCTGGACTTGGAATATTTTGACCCACCTATTTGTTTTAACTTCTCTGCTAGAGGACCTGTTCTCCTTTGGATTTGCTTGTTTGGTGATCCCTGCCGGCTGTGCTCTCCCACAGACACCATTTCTTTGTACAGAATAACAATTAACTCTGAGCCTTATGATGGGTCCTAAGAAATTGCCACCTGGTAAGGCATCGTCGGCCCCAACATCTTCAACGTCTAGCCCTGTACACCGGTCACAAATGGGATCTTTCCTACAATCCAAAGCCTCTGAAGAGAGTGCAAAAGACCTGTCTACTCAGCAGATGCTTCAAAACATCTTAAAGGGACAGGATGAAATTAAACAACAATTGCAGGACTGAAAGGAAGAGCTCAGAGAGACAAACCAGCAAACCACACGGAATGAACAGCGGATTGGTGTGCTGGAGGAGGGGGCGGTTGGGATTAGAGATGAGATGAAGACAATCCAGAGGGGGAATACAGAATTTGGGAACCAGATGTTAAAAATGGAATTTGAAAGGAGGTCTTTTTTTCTTAGGTTCCAAAATTTTCCAGAAGCTGAGAATGAAGATCTAAAGGAGATTATGACCACAATACTAGCAGAGTATATTAATAGAGAGAAACAACAGCTTTGGTGGGACATTGACATGATTTATAGGGTTAATTCGGCCTACGCAAGAACACATAATGTCCCAAGGAAAGTTCATATTAAATTTCTTAGAAAAACTACAAGAGATGAGGTTCTAGGAGCTCAAAGGGGAGGACCACTAAAATATAAAGATAAAGAGATAACCATTCTTAAACAGATCCCCCAAAAAGTAAGAGATAATAGAAGAAAATATTCCTTCTTAGAAAAAAAATTATATAACAATGGGGTCTGGTTTAGGTGGTTGTTTCCAGAAGGCCTGCTGATTTTTTGGGAGGGCAGCAGAATTAGAATTCACACACCAGCGGAAGCAGAGGCTTTCGCTAAAAAACACAGTGCTCTTTTAGGTGAAATGGGGGATGTCACACAAGAAACAAGGGAGGGAGGGGCTGAGGCTCAGCTGGTGAATGGGAGAGAGGATGCAACAGCTAGAAGACTCCAATCACAAAAATGATTTGGAATACTATTGCAATTGTTGCTACAATGTATTTTTATGGAAGTGATAGAAAACAAATGATTGAAACATACTGATGATTTTGTGTCAAATTTTAAACTGCTAATACTTAGGTAAATGCTGATAGTTTTCTATCATTGTTTGTAAGTTGCAAGACCTGGGGGGGGGCTCTCCTCCCCACAGGATGTAGCTGTCAAAATGTTTTATACCCTATAACCCTTTTTCCCTGAAACCTTTTTAAAAACCAATAAAAATTTGAATAACAAAAAAAAACATAAGAGGAGCAGTTGCAGGAATTGGGTATGGTAATCTAGAGAAAAGATGGATTAGGGGTGACATGATAGCAGTGTTCCAGTATTTGAGAAGTTGCTAAAAAGAAGAGGGGGGTCATCTTATTTTACACCAGAAGCCAAGATAAGAAACAATGGTTAGAAACTAATCACAGAGAGAAGCAACCTGGAATTAAGGAGAAACTTCCTAACAGTGAGAACAATTAACCGGTGGAACAGCTTGCCTTCACTGTAGGTTTTTAAGAAGAGACTGGAAAGCCACTTGTCTGAAATGGTGTAGGGTCTCCTGCTTGAGCAGGGGGTTGGATTAGCAGATCTTCAAGATTCCTTCCTCCCAATCTATTCTGATTGTTTCTTTGTTTGTTTGTTTGTTTGTTTGTTTGATTGATTGATTGATTGAATTCCATACAGAAGATATAGTTGGATTTATTGCTTATTTATCCTACCAATCCACTCAATTTACTACATAGAGAGGTACGCATACAAACCTGTGGGATTTTGTAAGGGGCTATTAATGTTGATATCTGGATGGAGATGTCCCTGTCGGTTCGATCAAAAAGAGCCAAATGGTTGTCCTTCTTTCCATAGCTGTAGTTGGGAACATTGGCTTCTCCCGTAGAGAGGATGTCCAGCAAGACATCTGATGTGCCAAGAGTGCTTAAATAGTTGTCATGGATGTTGTAGCCAAGCGTGAGATTGTGCAGGAGCAGGGAATTCTTACTGACCATTTGAATAGCAAAAATATGGCGTAGGATTCTAGACTGATCAGAATATATTCTAGTGTAAAAAAAATGTTCATTTTAATCATCCTTACCCACCACTATCATCAATAGCAAAATATATTTAATACTTTTTATACAGTATATTTTTGCTTGACTGGTGAAAATGAAGCATAGCACTTTTGAATGAGCAATAGATAAACTTCTGTAAAAAATGACTGTTATGATAATCACCAAAAGAACCAACAACATATCTGTTTTCAGTCTAATCCACTTTTGTCTCTTGAAACCTACAGAATCTTAAGCCAATACGGACTTCAAACCCAGAGACCAATGAGACCCACCCATCTCCATTTAATTTTAATGAATGTTGGGGAGATGGAATTGATACAGACCCCCACCTGGGTTAAGAATCGCAAATGCACCACTATTCGTAACAATACTAATCTTCATCTGCCCAGTAACCAAGGTTCAAAATAAATGAATTATTAAAGTGGAATCACCATAGAAGGAAGAGGATGTTTCAAAAGTAACCCAGAAACCAATTCTAAAAAAATAAGTCGTCCTGGATTTCTATAAGGACCAGGAAGGGAATATCTATCATTTGTATTTGAAATGAGCTGGGCAGGGGAAAACTGCAATAATCACTAATTTAAACAAAAGTCAGAACAGTATTTAAATCATAAATTCAAGACTGAACGGGGAGAGGAAAATAATGTGGACTTTTTTCTGTCCCGTCTTTGGATTTGAGTCTTTTGCTCAATATAAGACAAAGAAAGCATGGAAATCAAAATGATTCAGGAAAGTAGACAGAACAGGTGCTGCAATATAGTAACCAGTAAATAAGAAGAACAAAATGAGAAAGCAATAAACAGAGGGAATGCAACCACATTATCCTGAATGACTTACGAGGGAAACTGATTAGAAGGCGCTGCATTGAAAGGGAACGTTGTATGCACCAGTTGTGATGTAGCGATGATTATATTTATGAAATGGTCTCCCGGTCTGTAATAACTCCATGGGTTTTTTGCATCTTGGTGCTCTAAACTCAGTGGGCATTTCATTCTCAGCTTCCCCAAGACAGGCTGAGACAACAGCAGCATCAGAAGCAGAAGCAGGAGATCCATGATTCATAGGGCTGAATCAATCACCTCCCTGTTTCTAAACAAGAACAGGAAGAATTAAAATCCCTCTCACAAGAGCCAGTGACTTTCCTGATTCAGACAGAGACAAACTAAGCTTCACCTGGAAAAGAGACCAAGGTACATTTAACAGCACAGCCCCTGCCTGTGTCCTAAAATTCACATAACACAAAGGGTGACCTAAAGCCTTTATCCTTTCCTTGATGCAACTTCCCCTCCGTGTTGCTTCAGTCTGATGTTTACATCAGTTTCTGGAGAAGTAGAAGACAACTCAAAGAGCAAGATGGTGATAATTACAGTGAGAAGCAACTTTTCCTCTTTGGATCCTGAAGTCTTTCCTTGGCTCCATTTGCAGAAAAGAAGCCAGAGTACAGCATGTTAGTGAAAAATTACAGATATACCCCTGAGAGAAGATTTCTGTATCGGTTGCGGCCTTTCCTGTCAGGATGCATCCAGAAAATGATACTGGAGGCAGACTAAATATTGTTGTTGACTTCTGCTGTCCTTCAACATGGTTTCTTTTCTCCAGGGGCTTTTGGGTAAGGTCATCCAGAGCTATGGAGTTTGGTGCCATTCTAGGTTGAAAGCATGGAATGTTTTTTAATTTTAATATGGAGAAAGATAGAGGGCCAAAAACCTTTTTGCTGACCCAATTCGTTGCCACTCCCACCAAAAAACTGGTTTGAAGATACATGGTTTCCCGTTCTTTTAGAAAGCTATTAAGGCCCCCTGTAGGTTTAGCTGTGTTGTCAGAGTCATCCGAATAGTGCAAATGGGTGTGCAGCCTTCTTGGAACTGTTGAAAGGACTGTGTTGCAGATGTGAGATAGATGAGGTCGTATCCCTCCATGACCTGGATGACTGAGAATCTCCATAGACACTATCCTATTCTAATTTACCTTCTGACATCCCTCATTGCCTTTCTCACTGCAATAGTCCATCCAACACACACACACACACACACACACACACACACACAACCCTAGAACACTAACAGAGTGATTCCCAACCAAGTACACAGAGTTTGCAGATATTTGGGGGGAGGAAGAAGTGTCTGTTCTTCCCTCACACAGAGACTGTGATTCTGCCATTAACCTGCTTCCTGGCACCAAAATTCCTTCCAAGAGGCAATACCAAATGGCATCCAGAGTCAGCCACCCCTCAACATTATTTGGACTCAAATTTGCAAAAGGGATTCATATGACCATGCCAATCACCAGCTTCACCCGCCTTTTCTGTGTCCAAGAAGCAAAGCACACTGAACCAAAGTGTGGATAAATGAATGATACATTTCTTTATTTATTCACATACTTTATGTTTGATTATTAGCTTGGATTTTAATTTCACTCTTCTTAAACTTCATAGTTGTAATTGTTTCAATATTAAACCACCTTAATTATGAAACAGATGCAAAGCTAGCAGACAAACCATGTAATAACCGCAATGAATAATTAAATGTTATCAGCCTAAGAAACAAACTCACAATCAGTTTCCCACTTTTATCATTAGATGTTCCTTTGTGTTTAGATCTGGTCTCAGGATGATAATGTAGCATTTAGGAAAGAAGATGCAGCCCAGTAGACCAGCACTGGAGGCCAAGATGGAGAAGATCTGCACGACCACCATGAATTTTCCTTTAGTGCTCAAGTAGGTGGGCAGGAAGGAGACCCAGACGCTGCAGAAGACCAGCATGCTGAAGGTGATCAGCTTGGCCTCATTGAAGGCCCCAGGCAGATTCCTGGCCAGGAAAGCTACGGTGAAGCAAATGATAGCTAGGAAACACATATAGCCAAGGACAAGATAAAACATGATGACAGAGCCTTCATTGCACCGAAGGACGATCTCTCCCAGCTAGGTGTGCAAGTCAGAGTCAGGGAATGGGGGAGAAATTCCCAGCCACATGGCACAAATGAAAACTTGGCCACCAGAACAAGAAAGGATGATTGAGTTGGCCAAGCTCTTCCCCAACCACTTTATCACCCTGTTCCCTGGTTTGGTGGCAAGGAAGGCCAATACCACTGTGATTGTTTTGGCCAATACAGTGGACACTGCTACTGAGAAGACAATGCTGAACACCGTTTGTCGGAGAAGACAGGTGGCTCTTCTTGGTCGGCCAATGAAGAAAAAGGAGGACAAGAAGCAAAGCAGGAGAGAGACCAGGAGGATGAAGGAGAGGTCCCGGTTGTTGGCTTTGACAATGGGAGTTTCTAGGTATTTAATGAATATGGTTAAAATAAAACCTGTGATTAGGAACAAGACTAGAGAAAAGGAAGCCAGGATGATGCCCAGATGTTCCTCGTATGTCAGGAAGCTTATTCTCTTGGGGACACATTGAATTCGGTTCTCATTTGGATATTGATCATCTGGGCACTTGGTGCATTTTTCAGTATCTGAGAAAACAGAAAATAATGTTTCTTTTATAGTGTCCTTTCATATTTAAAGAAAGCCCTTGTTTGGATATCAGCCGATCTTACAAGAGAGGCAAGCCGTGATAAATTGTAAAAATGTATACAACCATTCTGACTTCCCATCTTAAACCAAACTTTGGGCAGCTCACAGAACAGCAAACCCCCCACCCACATATCAACAACTATAAAAACAACGATAACAATGAAGTAGACTCCCCAAATGGTAATACCTGGCCCCACAACTACCCTTTACTAAGGCAACAAAGCACAATCTCATTCTGTACCACCTAATCGCAATGGCAGGGAATAGAACTGGGTCTCTATAAAGTTGGTGGTGGGAGCATTGGATTTTAAGGGTGTTCAATAAGACAGGAGCTTCAACAGAAAATGCAGGCATCTGAGTACCCACTAGGTGAAGATGCCTATTAAAATTCTATGTTCTGCTGAGACAAGCTATTTTCATCCGAGAGAGGAAGTCCCATTGAAACCTGAATCTATTTTCATGTAACATTTAAAGGTGAACTGAATTGAATGACTCTAAGAGGAACACCAAATTTCATGCTACATTTATCCAGAGGAGTACCAACTCATTCAAATTCTGAGATGGCTTATCACTAGAACCGTGATGGCGAACCTATGGCACACATGCTACAGGTGGCACGCGGAGCCATTTGTTAGGGCACTCGAGGCGCTGCCCTGTCAGTTGGCCAGCACGCATGCGCATTGTGAGGCACACTGTGGTCAGCTGATTTTGGTCTTATTTGATGACCTCGTGAGCTTTCCTGAAGGCTCCGGAGTGTGAAAATCGACCCTACGGACAAACCAGAAGTTACCATTTCCGAACATTTCCACACAAGAAACTCCTGGGACATTTTTTTACCAAGAGTATTACTTTACTGGATATTCCATAGAGGCTGAGAAGAAGAAAAGCCAGTTCTAACTATTTCACATACAAACAGTATATAAAAACTCTCCCCCCCCCTCCCAGGTCTGCCATTGTGCACCAATCATTTGCACTTGCTTTGTTTTGGGAATGCTTTGTCTGCCTGAAATGTGCCCAGAAGGTGACCTTGCAGGTGTTGGGACTGTCTCAGGCTTCCAGTCAGAACACTTCCAGTCCAAATTTCCCTCCCCATCCTCTCTTACTTTCCAATTCATTCCCTTCCCCTCCTGTTGCAAGCAGGACCAAGTAGTGAGTCTATCAGATGCTCCCGAAGGATCCCCATCGCTGGAGCTTCGGATGTAGCTTCTGTCCCTCAACACTTCTAACTGTAGCCATCTTTTAAGAAAAGAGATGCTGTGCAAAAACTTCCTCCCAATCCCAATCCCTGAAGCAGGTCCAAAAGGGAACCTTGGTTGGTGGTATCAAAAGAGATCCAGAAGGACAAAGATGGTGGCACCACTACCCATCTTCAGGCATCCTCTGTAAATTCAACCAAAGCCATCTTCTTACTGAGTCCCCACCATGCTCTCAAGAAACCATCCCCAAAATTTGGACCCTTGTCAAAAGTTGACTAACACAGTTGGGTCCATGGAGAGACTTTTGGGAAGGGTGTGCACTACCACTGTCTTTGAGCTGAATGCATCACTTGTAACATCTTAATGCATCTCCCTCTCGCAGTGTTTTTTTTTTTGTTTGTTTCATTGCATTTATCTGGTTCTGTAAAATGTTTCATTTTTGGTTTATAGTATGCTGTCCATAATTATGAAATGGGTCGCATATATACATTTGATAAATAACGAAAGAAATAATTTTATGTAAACAAAGAAAAAAATTAACATTAAATCTTTTAATGTTAGTGATCAATTCTACATGAATTCAGGCAGAAAATTTCAGTTTTTATCCATCTTTGCAAGTACTTAGTTTCTAAAAATGAGAAATTGGAACAATATAGTTCCACACTAGATTTGGTAACAATTTTAAGCAATGATTGAGTGCTAAATGGATATGGAAGACTCTAAGACTCTTTCGTTGAGAGTCACCCACCTTCCTGAGTGGAGATGGTCCCCTCCGGACAAGGAACACAGTCATAGCAGCAAACTGGCTCTCCTTCTCGAGCCCACTTGAAAAATCCAGGCTGACAATTTTCCACACATCTGGACTGAGGCAGAGACTAAGGAGAAAAACAAGGAATGCCAAATGAAATATGTTAGAAATAACCGTCAATGAAAAGTGAAAGTAGACATGAACATTAGTCAAGTAGATGCTGGACTTCACTTAGGTAAATAAGAACTTTTTATAGTACTTTTCAAAGTATAAGACACACTCTCCCCCCCTTAAAAGAGGATGGAAATGTCAGTGCGTCTCATATACCGAATACGGCCATTTTTGGCCTCTCCAAACCCCACCCCATGGGTCTCGCTTTTGCCAAAAATGGGCCTGTTTCCCTATGGCCATGATCTAAATGTCCTAAAGGATCATCACCCAGCATCCCACATTGGACATGGATGAATCAATTTAAAGACCACATTCCATATCACGGCATCTAAAGGACACCTTGTCAATTATATTGAAGCCTCCTAAGACACTTTAATAAAAACTATAAGGGTTCTTCTCTCCAAATTCCATTTTCATTGAAGCCTATTTGGTGAATAGGCTTAGCCACTTGAAATGTGTCCTAAGGCTTTGGAAAACAGAGAAAAGACACCAATATTTCATTTACCTTGTTGAGCACCTTTAGCTGTGAAATAGCATCTTGATCGATAGTAAGTCTCTGTCTTTCCAAAACCCCTAGTTGCTGTTTAATGGGATCCTCCCCAGATATAACCATCAGGCTTATGATGTCCAGATCTGCTGCCACATCACCATTTTGGTCCAAGTATATTTTCATGTGGGATAGATTGCAAAACTCATTCTTGTTCAAAAATGGATGGAACTAGGGAAAAAAACCATCCAGGAATGTTCAAAGCTGAACCCTTGGTGGTGGGGTCTATCCCACATGGTCTTTCCAGATTTGAATATGTCTTCTATAGTTGTCTAACTTGCAAATATCCTGAGTTGGCAGAACAAGTGTTATCACTATCCTCAAAAGAGAAAAAGAAAGGTTCAGCAAATTTTTTACACATGCAGAGAGAGAGAGAGAGAGAGAGAGAGAGAGAGACAGAGAGAGAGAGACAGAGACAGAGACAGACAGAAAGAGAGAGAGAGAGAGAGAGAGAGATAGAGACAGAGACAGAGACAGAAAGAGAGAGAGAAAGAGACAGAGACAGAGAGAGAGACAGAAAGAGAGAGAGAGAGACAGAGAGATTCTGGAGTAGGCTTCAGAAGTTGTAGGTGCTCCATCAGTGGTGGCTTTTGACTGAACAACCATATGTCTGAAATGGTACAGTGTTCCATTTCAACTCTACTACTTTATGTCTATGTCCACATTTATGTCTAACTACATTTGATAAGAATATTTGTGGAAAGGAACTCAACATAGTAGATTGCAAAGCAAGTGTGAGTTGGCAATGTGATGCTCATGGAAAGAAGGTAAATGCATCCACAAAAATCTTAGAAGAAAATGTTCTGGTTTGGAGAGAAATTGACTCAAGTACAAAGTCCCCTGGCAAACGTCCTCCTTTGAGAAGACATTGTAGAACTACTGGATCAGCTTTAGAGATGGGCAATGAAACCAAGGAAGAAATCAAAGGAACTGGTCTTATCCTTGAGGAAAGGCAACAAGGAGAAAAGCCATGTTAGACTATGGGGATGAAAATCAGAAGGAATCTGGGAGCACCTTTTACAATGGACAGAATCTCTTTGCAGGAGAAAGGGGGATACAGCACTCTTCCAATAACTGAAAGATATTTCAGTTTATATCATATTGCGACAGATGTTTGCTCTTATCCCAGAACAGAGGTGACAGACTCAATTTGATTGAGGGCCGCATCAGGGGTTGTGTTTGACCTCAGAGGGCCAGGGGGGACAAGGCTGGGGTGGCCATGGCCAGGGTGGCCATGGCCAGCTCGATGTCACTTGTGTTGGGGGCACCTGTGGTGTCCCAGACACTGCTGGGGGGATCCTCTTCCAGTCCTCTGCCAGACAAAACAGAGCTGGAAGAGAGCTGCAGGAGACCGTCATAGCCAAAAACTGAGCCCGGAAGGGCTGCATGATCTGGCCTGCGGGCCTTGAGTTTGACACTCCTGTTACAGTGGTAACGGTGGAAAAAAATGAGCTCAGTCACAAGAGAGGAGATTCTAGCTGAATGTGATGAAAAACATCCTAAAAGGAGGAACAATTTTAGAGATGATCTAGTGAAACAGAGAAGCTCAAGTTTCTTCTTCACTGATTGCTTTAACGAAAAGATCCAGCAGCCATTACTTAAAAAAGCTTTAACTGGAATTTCTGCAGACAGGAGGGAATGTACTCGATCAGAAGGGTCAAACTCAATTTCATTGAGGGCCGCATCAGCATTGTGTTTGACCTCTGGAGGCGGGGTTAGGGTGGCCAGCTATATGTCACTCATGTCAGGAGTGCCTGAGGTGGCTTCTTTGGAAAACTATCCACAAATGATTAGGTTGGTGTGAGAATAGGGGTCAAAGGTGTTGGCTTTTTGAAGCTCAAAAAGGTTGAGATGGTTCCCTTCCTCCTTCGTATTCCTTCTCCAAAGAAAATAAGGTTCATGGATCTTTGTTGGGACTCCATACCTGCCATGGCTGCAGCCTTTGAGTCCCCAGCCTCTCTTCTGGCCCTTTCCTTCTCCTCTTGAGTATGGAGGAATAGGCAGCATTCAAGGCATGGGCCAGAGTATTAATCATAGCATAAACATGGCGGTTATATTGATTCCACATCCTGTTTCTTTCCACTTCGGTCTTCAGTGGAGATGTCTGGGTGCATCTTCTCCGCCCTTTGACGGAAATGTGGTCTTTTGAAAAAGAACATCGAAAAGACTGATTCGTGAACTGTGGTTCCAGAAAGAAATCTGGTTCGAAGGATCCATCATTTGGCCTTTTTTTCCACTGAAAACCATAGCTCCAAACACTATGGACATATTTGAGAAAAGTGTTTCTTCTTATTTGCATTGTTCCATAGCTTGCAAATATCCAGACTTTTCCTTCAATGGGTTCTGGCAAGCTTTGAAGTGTTGAATGAAAAAGAAGAATTCTGTCCAAAAGCGAAAAATATTCTACAAAGTGAACAAAGACATTGACTTGTTTCCACTTAGAGAGGGCATCCCTGAGGGGGGCTGTACGTGCAGGGGTTGAGAAAAGTTGGGATATAACAATACAAATTCCATTCCCGACAAGCAGAGGTGTCAAAGTCCTCATGAAGTTCACCCCACTCTCTGTGTCTGAAGCAAAGAGACCAACTAAAGACCATCCAAAATGGAGGAGCAGTTGGACCATTCCTGGGTAGAGAATCCCTAATTTGGGGAGCATCCGGTAGAAAAAATGGAATTGACTTTTATCACTCAGAGCTTCTGAAGCAGTTGAACGGATCTGAAAAAACAATGAAGAATGCTGTATTTAGGGGTCAGTTATTAGCTTTCAATAAATCCAACTTCTTTTGTCATGGACCTGCTATAATATAATATTGTTAATTGGACCATATAGACCATATTAAGATACAAACTATTAAATGCAGAACATTAGCAAAATCAGATATACAATACCAGTGCTGGTACTCACATTTTTTACTACCAGTTCTGTGGGTGTGGTTTATTTTGTGGGTGTGGCTTGATGGTCATGTGATGTGGGCATGGCTTCATGGTCATGTGACTGGGCGGGCATAGCCTATTGGTCATATGACTGGGTGGGTGTGGCCAACTTGCCCTCACTCACATCAAGGGACGCCTTGCTTGACCTCTGGTCACCTCAAAGGCCTCAATGAGATACAATTTCCTGGGCAGCTGGTATCAGCGCCCATCAAGGAGACCATTCCCCTGGCCTGATCCACCACAGAGGCACCACCAGACAGCAGGATACACAGATGGTGTCAAGGCAGCCTCCCTCAGTAACCAAGAAAGAAACCACTCAACTCCATTTTATAGAATTAAGAGGACTTTTACTGGTTATGAGTAGATAGCAGCTAAGCAAAGCAAGATCTGAGGCAAAAGCGCACGTAATCATAGATATCAATATGTGACCCAACTCTCTCCCCCTGGTAACCCCATCCCATAGTCCAACCCGCACATCCCACCGGTGTCATGTGGGGTTCATCTTCAAAACGCATCATCAGGTTGGTATGCCGGACAGTTGGCCTTGGCAGCAAATCCACTATCTGCAGCATGTGCAGTAGATGGTGAGAACAAACCTCCCTTTTCCACTCACTCCTGTATTAAAAGCTTCCCCTCCCAAATACCACGTCACCCCCCTCCCCATTTCAATGGCAGCCGAAAGCAAGTAGCAAAGCAGAGGCTGACACCTGGCCCTCCGTCAGGAAAGGAAGTCATCCCTGTAAGAAAAACAAACACACAACAAAAACAGGAACAAGACAATTTAGAAAAGTATTAGTCAACTCGGGTTAGGGTTTATCAGTGCAGGTAGAGTAGAATTTTCACAAAAGTCTAGGAGCCCTAACATGGGATCTATCAACCCATTCAGCTTGGGAGGGGGGGAAATGTTTCTAGGAGACTAGATATTGAATCCGATTCCTACTTTTCCTGGAGTCCAAAATCTCCTTAATCTCAAAATTTTGCTCTCCTTCAATGAGTCGAGGGGCAGGTGGTGCAGGTAGGGGTGTCAGGAAAGAGGAAGTATACACCGGTTTCAAAAGGTTTACATGAAACACCAGGTAAATACGGTTGAGATACTTTGGTAGTTCCAACCGTACAGAAACAGGATTAATGACCTTCACAATAGGAAACGGACCAACGTACTTAGGCCCCAATTTCTTTGACTTCTGGGTGGTTTGGAGAAATTTGGTAGACAAAAATACTCAATCCCCAATTTTGTACTCCCTTTGCTTTACCCTCTTTTTGTCGACCTGTTTCTTGTGTGCCCGATGAGCAGTGTCTTGCGGGTCATGGGCCAGATTTGTTGGAGCTGGTCACTCCACTCGGAGAGGGACAAAACTTGTGGTTTTTCACGGGATAATTCTGGTATAGGTACAAAGTCCTGTCCAAACACAATCCTAAAAGGGGTGAAAACTGGTGCTGCTGTGTACAGAGTAGTTGTATGCCACTTCAGCATGTGGTAACAGCTCAGCCCAATTATCCTGCTGATAATTAATGAAACACTGGAGGTGATGGATTCCGCGTAGGGTTGGAGTTGTTTGGCGAGGAATTTGGCAGGATTCTGTAGAGGTGAGCCTATGGAGCTGACTATGGGTCAACAAAGCCAGCCTCCACACATCTCCACCAAGATTTATAGAAAGAAGGCAGCTCCGACCATGCTTTAAGCCCAAAACCCAGCCTGAAGATGGTGAGTGAGACCTCCCGAAATGTTGCCAAGACAATCTCAATCTTACATGGGAAAAGATCCGAATACAACAAGACCATAGATCTATATCTATATCTATATATCTATATGAAATTCCAGTTTCAGAGAAAACTACCTCTTGGTAAGGAATGTGTTTACTTGCTCTATTGTCCTACCATCAAATAGTGATCCCTGGCTATGATGTCAATTTCCAGAAACCATAACTTTTCAGTTTGCTTTATTAGCAAGTATTAGTAAGGTTCATGGAGACAACAAATCTTTATTTCCCCTGACTGACTTACTGTGTAATTGCATGGTTCATGACAAAGCAATTATCAACAATGGATTATCTGTGTCTAATCACTCTTATTCTTTGTTCTTCTTCAAGAATACACTCTTCATCTTTCCACTCTGAACTTTATTCAAGAGGAACAAAATATACCGTTTTAGCCTAAATATCGATTAGATTAATTGGGCTGTAATTCTAGCATGCTTCTTATTAATGTTTATATCTATCTATCTATCTATCTATCTATCTATCTATCTATCTATCTATCTATCTATCCATCCATCCATCCATCCATCTATCTATCTATCATCTATAACTATCTATCTCTATCAATCTATCAATCTATCAGTCTATCAATCTATCAATCTCTCAGTCTATCAATCTATCAATCACTCTCTCTCTCTCTCTCTCTCTCTCTCTCTCTCTCTCTCTCTCTCTCTCTCTCTCTCTCTCTCTCTCTCTCTCTCTACCTAACTACCTATCTACCTATATCTATATCTATCATCTACCTATCTGTATTTATCTCTAGATCGCTATCTCTACCTATCTCCATCTCCATCTATAGTTGACATATTGATTAATCTGCTTGTAATTTTTAAGTAAGACCACACCTAGAATACTGCATCCAGTTTTGGTCACCATGTTACAAAAAAGATGTTGAGAGTTTGGAAAAAGTGCAGAGAAGAGCAACGAAGATGATTAAAGGTGAATAAAACATATGAAGAACGGTTGCAGGTATTGGGTATGGCTATTCTGGAGAAAAGAAGGACTAGGGGTGATATGATAGCAATGTTCCAGTATTTGAGAGGTTGCTACAAAGAAGAGGGGTACAACTTATTTTCCAAAGCACCAGAAGGCAAGACAAGAAACAATGGATAGAAACTAATCAAAGAGAGAAGCAACCTGGAATTAAGGAGAAACTTCCTAACAGTGAGAACAATAACCAGCAGAACAGCTTGCTTTCAAAAGATATGGGTACTTCATCACTGCAGATTTTTAAGAAGAGGCTGGAAAGCCACTTGTCTGAAATGGTATAGGGTCTCCTGCTTGAGCAAGGGGTTGGAGTAGCAGACCTCCAACTCCAACCTTTTCAACTCTGTTATTAAAACTCTGTATTAAAACTAAAGATGACTGCCTAATTTCCAGAAAAGCTTGACACCCAGATGGAATCTATTCTAATTGATTGATTGAATTCCATAGAGATGTAGATGGATTTATTGTTTACCCATCTTACCAGTCCACACAACTTACTAAATAGAGAGGCACACATACACACCTGTGGGATTTTGTAGGGGCCTATTAATGTTGATATCTGGATGGAGATGTCCTTATCACTTCGATCAAAAAGAGTCAAATGGTTGTCTTTCTTTCCACAGCTGTAGTTGGGAACATTGGCTTCTCCCGTAGAGAGGATGTCCAGCAAGGCATCTGATGTGCCAAGAGTGCTGAAATAGTTGTCATGGATGTTGTAGCCAAGTGTGAGATTGTGCAGGAGTGGGGAATTCTTACTGACCATTTGAATAGCAAAAATATGGCGTAGGATTCTAGACTGATCAGAGGATATTCTAGTGTAAAAAAAACATTGATTTTATCATCATCCTCATCGCCATCATCAATAGCCAAATATATTTTATATTTTTTATATATTTTTGCTTGACTAGTGAAAATGAAGTGCAGCACTTTTGAATGAGCAACAGATAAACTCTTGTAAAAATGACCACATTATTATCACTTCTGCTGATCACTGGCTACCAGCATTTGGCAGTTCATGTCTCATTGGCTCACGGTTGACTCAGCCTTCCATCCTTACGAGGGGGTAAAATGAAAACCCAGATTTTGGGGAGCAATTTGCTGACTCTGTAAGCTGCTTAGAGATGGCTGTAAAGCATGGTGAAGTGGTATATGAATCTAAGTGCTATTGCTATTATCATCAACAAAACCAACAACATATCTGTTTTCAGTCTAATCCACTTTTGTCACCTGAAACCTACAGAATCTTAAGCCAATACGGACTCCAAACCCAGAGACCAATGATACCCACCCACCTCCATTTAATGTTAATGAATGTTGGGGAGATGGAATTGATACAGTCCCCCACCTGGGTTAAGAATCGCAAATGCACCACTATTCGTAACAATACTAATCTTCATCTGCCCAGTAACCAAGGTTCAAAATAAATAAATTATTAAAGTGGAATCACCATAGAAGGAAGAGGATGTTTCAAAAGTAACCCAGAAACCAATTCTAAAAAATAAGTTGTCCTGGATTTCTATAAGGACCAGGAACTGAATATCAATCATTTGTATTTGGAATTAGCTGGGCAGGGGAAAACTGCAATAATCACTAATTTAAACAACAGTATTCAAATCATGAATTCAAGACTGAATGGGGGGAGAAAAATAATGTGGACTTTTTTCTGTCCCTTCTTTGGATTTGAGTCTTTTGCTCAATATAAGACAAAGAAAGCATGGAAATCAAAATGATTCAGGAAAGTAGACAGAACAGGTGCTGCAATATAGGAGGCAGTGGAATAAGGAGAACAAAATGAGAATGCAATGACATTATCCTGAATGACTTACGAGTGAAACTGATTAGAAGGTTCTGCGTTGAAAGGGAACCTTATATGCACCAGTTGTGATGTAGCGATGATTATATTTATGAAATGGTCTCCCGGTCTGTAATAACTCCATGGGTTGTGTGCATCTTGGTGCTCTAAACTCAGTGGGCATTTCATTCTCAGCTTCCCCGAGACAGGCTGAGACAACAGCAGGATCAGAAGCAGAAGCAGGAGATCCATGATTCACAGGGCTGAATCAATCAGCTCCCTGTTTCTAAACAAGAAGAGGAAGAATTAGAAGCCCTCTCACAAGAGCCAGTGACTTTCCTGATTCAGACAGAGACAAACCAAGCTTCACCTGGAAAAGAGACCAAGGTACATTTAACAGCACAGCCCCAGCCTGTGTCCTAAAATTCACATAACACAAAGGGTGACCTAAAGCCTTTATCTTTTCCTTGATGCAACTTCCCCTCCGTGTTGCTTCAGTCTGATGTTTACATCAGTTTCTGGAGAAGTAGAAGACAACTCAAAGAGCAAGATGGTGATAATTACAGTGAGAAGCAACTTTTCCTCTGGGGATCCTGAAGTCCTTCCTTGGCTCTGTTGGAAGAAATGTCCTTCTGGGTTCAGCTCCAAGTGGGGAAAAAGACACTGGAGACATGGAGGCTGCTTGGAAAGATGGTTTTAATGATGGACAGGACCACATGGCTTGAGCCCTGAACAGAAAAGTGATCACATGCTTTAATGTTGGTGGAGAAGAAGAGAAGGGAAAGGAAGAGAAGGGGTGAAGAAGGGTTTGCAGAGATTTTTATAATCTGTTCTGCCCCACCTATCTGTTTCCTGTTCCTGTGTAAGAAATGTATTCTGATTGGTTGCCAGACTCACATGGGCACATGCAGGGGCAACCCTCTAGGCTGTTTTGAATCCAGGTTTGATTGAGTTTAGATGCCATGTGGTCAGTTGAGTAAAGGCTTATTATCCTGCCTTAATCCCATCACAGCTGAAGAGGAGAACTCTTTATTATGTAAAGTGGACTAGCTTGGCCTTCTTAATGGCCCATTGACAAAGTGGGGATGGGCAGGAAGCTGCAGGAATTTAGTGTTTAAAATGTGTTTCTCCCTTTTTCACATCCAGGAAAATATAATATTCTGCCTTATCAATATTTCCTAGGATATTTCATTTTTCTGGGAGAGGGCTGGGTGATAACTTCCTACAGCTCCATTTGCAGAAAGGAAGCCATAGTACAGCATGTTAGTGAAAAATTACAGATATACCCCCGAGGGAAGATTTCTGTATCGGTTGTGGCCTTTCCTGTCAGGATGCATCCAGAAAATGATACTGGAGGCAGACTCAATATTGTTGTTGACTTCTGCTGTCCTTCAACATGGTTTCTTTTCTCCAGGGGCTTTTGGGTAAGGTCATCCAGAGCTATGGGGTTTGGTGCCATTCTAGGTTGAAAGCATGGCATGTTTTTTTAATTTTAATATGGAGAAAGATAGAGGGCCAAAAAACTTTTTCCTGATACCAATTCGTTGCCACACCCACTAAAAAACTGGTTTGAAGATACATGGTTTCCCATTCTTTTAGTGAGCCATTAAGGCCCCCTGTAGGTTTAGTTGTGTTGTCAGAGTCACCCGAATAGTGCAAATGGGTGTGCAGCCTTCTTGGAACTGTTGAAAGGACTGTGTTGCAGATGTGAGATAGATGAGGTCGTATCCCTCCATGACCTGGATGACTGAGAATCTCCATAGACACTATCCTATTCTAATTTACCTTCTGACATCCCTCATTGCCTTTCTCACTGCAATAGTCCATCCAACACACACACACACACACACACACACACACAAACACACACATACACAGACACACAACCCAAGAACACTAACAGAGTGATTCCCAACCAAGTACACAGAGTTTGCAGATATTTGGGGGGAGGAAGAAGTGTCTGTTCCTCCCTCACACAGAGACTGTGATTCTGCCATTAACCTGCTTCCTGGCACCAAAATTCCTTCCAAGAGGCAATACCAAATGGCATCCAGAGTCAGCCCCCCCGCAACATTATTTGGACTCAGATTTGCAAAAGGGATTCATATGACCATGCAAGTCACCAGCTTCACCCGCCTTTTCTGTGTCCAAGAAGCAAAGCACACTGAACCAAAGTGTGGATAAATGAATGATACATTTCTTTATTAATTCACATGCTTTATGTTTCGTTATTAGCTTGGATTTTAATTTCACGCTTCTTAAACTTCATAGTTTTAATCATTTCAATATTAAACCACCTTAATTGTGAAACAGATGCAAAGGAAGCAGACAAACCATGTAATAACCGCAATGAATAATTAAATGTTATTAGCCTAAGAAACAAATTCACAATCAGTTTCCCACTTTTATCATTAGATGTTCCTTTGTGTTTAGATCTGGTCTCAGGATGATAATGTAGCATTTAGGAAAGAAGATGCAGCCCAGTAGACCAGCACTGGAGGCCAAGATGGAGAAGATCTGCACGACCACCATGAATTTTCCTTTAGTGCTCAAGTAGGTGGGCAGGAAGGAGACCCAGACGCTGCAGAAGACCAGCATGCTGAAGGTGATCAGCTTGGCCTCATTGAAGGCCCCAGGCAGATTCCTGGCTAGGAAAGCTACGGTGAAGCAAATGATAGCTAGGAAACACATATAGCCAAGGAGAAGATAAAACATGATGACAGAGCGTTCATTGCACCGAAGGATGATCCCTCCTGGCTGGGTGTGCAAGTCAGAGTCAGGGAATGGGGGAGAAATTCCCAGCCACATGGCACAAATGAAAACTTGGCCACCAGAACAAGAAAGGATGATTGAGTTGGCCAAGCTCTTCCCCAACCATTTTCTCACCCTGTTCCCTGGTTTGGTGGCAAGGAAGGCCAATACCACTGTGATTGTTTTGGCCAATACAGTAGACACAGCTACTGAGAAGACAATGCTGAACACCGTTTATCGGAGAAGACAGGTGGCTCTTCTTGGTCGGCCGATGAAGAAAAAGGAGGACAAGAAGCAAAGCAGGAGGGAGACCAGGAGGATGAAGGAGAGGTCTCGGTTGTTGGCTTTGACAATGGGAGTTTCTAGATATTTGATGAATATGGTTAAAATAAAACCTGTGATTAGGAACAAGACTAGAGAAAAGGAAGCCAGGATGATGCCCAGATGTTCCTCGTATGACAGGAAGCTTATTCTCTTGGAGATACATTGGATTCGGTTCTCATTTGGATATTGATCATCTGGGCACTTGGTGCATTTTTCAGTATCTGAGAAAACAGAAAATAATGTTTCTTTTATAGAGTGTCCTTTCATATTTAAAGAAAGCCCTTGTTTGGATATCAGCCGATCTTACAAGAGAGGCAAGCCGTGATAAATTGTAAAAATGCATACAACCATTCTGACTTCCCATCTTAAACCAAACTTTGGGCAGCTCACAGAACAGCAAACCCCCCACCCACATATCAACAACTATAAAAACAACGATAACAATGAAGTAGACTCCCCAAATGGTAATACCTGGCCCCACAACTACCCTTTACTAAGGCAACAAAGCACAATCTCATTCTGTACCACCTAATCGCAATGGCAGGGAATAGAACTGGGTCTCTATAAAGTTGGTGGTGGGAGCATTGGATTTTAAGGGTGTTCAATAAGACAGGAGCTTCAACAGAAAATGCAGGCATCTGAGTACCCACTAGGTGAAGATGCCTATTAAAATTCTATGTTCTGCTGAGACAAGCTATTTTCATCCGAGAGAGGAAGTCCCATTGAAACCTGAATCTATTTTCATGTAACATTTAAAGGTGAACTGAATTGAATGACTCTAAGAGGAACACCAAATTTCATGCTACATTTATCCAGAGGAGTACCAACTCATTCAGATTCTGAGATGGCTTATCACTAGAACCGTGATGGCGAACCTATGGCACACATGCTACAGGTGGCACGCGGAGCCATTTGTTAGGGCACTCGAGGCGCTGCCCTGTCAGTTGGCCAGCACGCATGCGCATTGTGAGGCACACTGTGGTCAGCTGACTTTGGTTTTCTTTTGATGACCTCGGGAGCTTTCCTGAAGGCTCCGGAATGTGAAAATCGACCCTACGGACAAACCAGAAGTTACCATTTCCGAACATTTCCACACAAGAAACTCCTGGGACATTTTTTTACCAAGAGTATTACTATAATAATAATAATAATAATAATAATAATAATAATAATAATAATAATAATAATAATAATAATAATAATAATAATAATAATAATTATTATTATTATTATTATTATTATTATTATTATTATTATTATTATTATTATTATTATTATTATTATTATTATTATTATTATTATTATTATTATTATTATTATTATTATTATTTTTCTTAGCCGCACCCTCTCCCGAAGGACTCGGGGCGGCGTACAATAAAAACACATAAAAATACAAATATGGACAAAACATACATATAATATAAACGTGTAAAAGGAGGAGGTGGGGTGATGGATAAAAACAATTAAAATCACAATATTAAAAATCCCCTAAATAAATGAATAAATTACAAAAATAAAAAACCCGTGAAAAATAAAAAACCCGTCAGGAGCGATATAGTAAGATCATGGTTGAGCCAGGCCAGCTACTTGGAATAGGTGGGTCTTGAGCTTTACACGGAAGGAGCAGAGGTCAGAGGTAGTCCTAATATCCGGAGGGAGGTCATTCCACAGGGCTGGGCCCGCTACAGAGAAGGCTCTACTCCTAGGCGCCGCCCCTCGGCACTGTCTGGTGGACGGCACCTGGAGGAGTCCCTCTCTGTGCGAGCGAATTGGTCGCAGGGATGTATGGGGCAGGATACGATCCCGCAAGTAACAAGGTCCTGAGCCATGGAGCGCTTTAAAGATCGTTATCAAAACCTTGAAACGCACCCGATAGACCACAGGAAGCCAGTGCAGCTCGCGCAGGAAAGGTGTCACATGGGAGTACCTCGTACTCCCCGTAATTACCCGCGCGGCCGCGTTCTGGACCAACTGTAGCCTCCGAGTGCATTTCAAGGGAAGCCCCATGTAGAGAGCATTACAGTAGTCCAGGCGAGACGTCACCAGCGCATGAGTGACTGTGCGTAAGGCGTCCCGGTCCAGTAGGGAGCGCAATTGGCGCACCAGGTGAACCTGGTGGAACGCCCCCCTTGCCACGGCTGTCACATGGTCATCCATGGACAAGTTGAACGCCCCCAATGGCCAAAGATGGAATTAATTGGCTGAACCGGGGAGCCGGCACCCACAGCCACTCCGTCTTGGAGGGGTTGAGTTTGAGTCGGTTGTCATCCATCCAGACCCGTACGGCTTCCACACACCGGGACATCACTTTACTGGATATTCCATAGAGGCTGAGAAGAAGAAAAGCCAGTTCTAACTATTTCACATACAAACAGTATATAAAAACTCTCCCCCCCTCCCAGGCCTGCCATTGTGCACCAATCATTTGCACTTGCTTGGTTTTGGGAATGCTTTGTCTGCCTGAGATGTTCCAAGAAGGTGACCTTGTAGGTGTTGGGACTGTCTCAGGCTTCCAGTCAGAACACTTCCAGTCCAAATTTCCCTCCCCATCCTCTCTTACTTTCCAATGCATTCCCTTCCCCTCCTGTTGCAAGCAGGACCAAGTAGTGAGTCTATCAGATGCTCCCGAAGGATCCCCATCGGTGGAGCTTAGGATGTAGCTTCTGTCCCTCAACACTTCTAACTGTAGCCATCTTTTAAGAAAAGAGATGCTGTGCAAAAACTTCCTACCAATCCCAATCCCTGAAGCAGGTCCAAAAGGGAACCTTGGTTGGTGGTATCAAAAGAGATCCAGAAGGACAAAGATGGTGGCACCACTACCCATCTTCAGGCATCCTCTGTAAATTCAACCAAAGCCATCTTCTTACTGAGTCCCCACCATGCTCTCAAGAAACCATCCCCAAAATTTGGACCCTTGTCAAAAGTTGACTAACACAGTTGGGTCCATGGAGAGACTCTTGGGAAAGGTGTGCACTACCACTGTCTTTGAGCTGAATGCATCACTTGTAACATCTTAATGCATCTCCCTCTCGCAGTGTTTTTTTTTTTGTTTGTTTCATTGCATTTATCTGGTTCTGTAAAATGTTTCATTTTTGGTTTATAGTATGCTGTCCATAATTATGAAATGGGTCGCATATATAAATTTGATAAATAACGAAAGAAATAATTTTATGTAAACAAAGAAAAAAATTAACATTAAATCTTTTAATGTTAGTGATCAATTCTATATGAATTCAGGCAGAAAATTTTAGTTTTTATCCATCTTTGCAAGTACTTAGTTTCTAAAAGTGAGAAATTGGAACAATATAGTTCCACACTAGATTTGGTAACAATTTTAAGCAATGATTGAGTGCTAAATGGATATGGAAGACTCTAAGACTCTTTCGTTGAGAGTCACCCACCTTCCTGAGTGGAGATGGTCCCCTCCGGACAAGGAACACAGTCATAGCAGCAAACTGGCTCTCCTTCTCGAGCCCGCTTAAAAAATCCAGGACGACAATTTTCCACACATTTAGACTGAGGCAGAGACTAAGGAGAAAAACAAGGAATGCCAAATGAAATATGTTAGAAATAACCGTCAATGAAAAGTGAAAGTAGACATGAACATTAGTCAAGTAGATGCTGGACTTCACTTAGGTAAATAAGAACTTGTTACAGCAGTTTTCAAAGTATAAGACACACTCCCCCCCCCTTAAAAGAAGATGGAAATGTCAGTGCGTCTCATATACCGAATACGGCCATTTTTGGCCTCTCCAAACCCCACCCCATGGGTCTAGCTTTTGCCAAAAATGAGCCTGTTTCCCTATGGACATGATCTAAATGTCCTAAAGGATCATCACCCAGCATCGCACATTAGACATGGCTGAATCAATTTAAAGACACATTCCATATCACGGCATCTAAAGGACACCTTGTCAATTATATTGAAGCCTCCTAAGACACTTTAATAAAAACTATAAGGGTTCTTCTCTCCAAATTCCATTTTCATTGAAGCCTAGTTGATGAATAGGCTTAGCCACTTGAAATGTGTCCTAAGGCTTTGGAAAACAGAGAAAAGACACCAATATTTCATTTACCTTGTTGAGCAACTTTAGCTGTGAAATAGCATCTTGATCGATAGTAAGTCCCTGTCTTTCCACAACCCCTAGTTGCTGTTTAATGGGATCCTCCCCAGATATAACCATCAGGCTTATGATGTCCAGATCTGCTGCCACATCACCATTTTGGTCCAAGTACATTTTCATGTGGGAAAGATTGCAAAACTCATTCTTGTTCAAAAATGGATGGAACTAGGGAAAAAAACCATCCAGGAATGTTAAAAGCTGAACCCTTGGTGGTGGGGTCTATCCCACATGGTCTTTCCAGATTTGAATATGTCTTCTATAGTTGTCTAACTTGCAAATATCCTGAGTTGGCAGAACAAGTGTTATCACTATTCTCAAAAGAGAAAAAGAAAGGTTCAGCAAATTTTTTTACACATGCACAGAGAGAGAGAGAGAGAGAGAGAGAGAGAGAGAGAGAGAGAGAGAGAGAGAGAGAGAGAGAGAGAGAGAGAGAGAGAGAGAGAGAGAGAGAGAGAGAGAGAGAGAGAGAGAGAGAGAGAGAGAGACAGAGACAGAGACAGAGACAGAGACAGAGACAGACAGAGATAGAGACAGAGACAGAGACAGAGACAGAGACAGAAAGAGAGAGAGAGAGATATATATTCTGGAGTAGCCTTCAGACGGTGTAGGTGCTCCATCAGTGGTGGCTTTTGACTGAACAACCATATGTCTGAAATGGTACAGTGTCCCATTTCAACTCTACTACTTTATGTCTATGTCCACATTTATGTCTAACTACATTTGATAAGAATATTTGTGGAAAGGAACTCAACATAGTAAATTGCAAAGCAAGTGTGAGTTGGCAATGTGATGCTCATGGAAAGGAGGTAAATGCATCCACAAAAATCTTAGAAGAAAATGTTCTGGTTTGGAGAGAAATTGACTCAAGTACAAAGTCCCCTGGCAGACGTCCTCCTTTGAGAAGACATTGTAGAACTACTGGATCAGCTTTAGTGATGGGCAATGAAACTAAGGAAGAAATCAAAGGAGCTGGTCTTATCCTTGAGGAAAGGCAACAAGGAGAAGAGCCATGTTAGACTGTGGGGATGAAAATCAGAAGGAAGCTTTTACAATGGACAGAATCTCTTGGCAGGAGAAAGGGGGATACAGCACTCTTCCAACAACTGAAAGATGTTTCAGTTTATATCATATTGCGACAGATGTTTGCTATTATCCCAGAACGGAGGTGACAGACTCAATTTGATTGAGGGCCACATCAGGGGTTGTGTTTGACCTCAGAGGGCTAGGGGGGACAAGGCTGGGGTGGGCATGGCCAGGGTGGGCATGGCCAGCTCAATGTCACTTGTGTCAGGGGCACCTGTGGTGTCCCAGACACTGCTGGGGGGATCCTCTTCCAGTCCTCTGCCAGACAAAACAGAGCTGGAAGAGAGCTACAGGAGACCGTCATAGCCAAAAACTGAGCCCGGAAGGGCCGCATGATCTGGCCTGTGGGCCTTGAGTTTGACACTCCTGTTACAGTGGTAACAGTGGAGAAAATGAGCTCAGTCAAAAGAGAGGAGATTCTAGCTGAATGTGATGAAAAACATCCTAAAAGGAGGAACAATTTTAGAACTGATCTAGTGAAGCAGAGAAGCTCAAGGTTCCTCTTCACTGATTGCTTTAACGAAAAGATCCAGCAGCCATTACTTAAAGAAGCTTTTAACTGGAATTTCTGCAGACAGGAGGGGTTGTACTAGATCAGGAGTGTCAAACTCAATTTCATTGAGGGCCATATCAGCATTGTGTTTGACCTCTGGAGGTTGAGTTGGAGTGGCCAGCTATATGTCACTCATGTCAGGAGTGCCTGTGGTGGCCTAAGAGCACTGCCAGTGAAAATGGGCTGCTTCCAGGGTGGCCCTGCGGGTCAGAAACTAAGCAACCTTCGAGCTGGATCTGGCCCCCAGGTCTTGAGTTTGACATCCCTGTACTAGATGGTCATCAAATTTATGAAAATAAAATTCTAAAATGCTGATCACAAATTCATAAAGAGAGGAATTTATTTTAAAATGAATACATACTTAATGTAAAATTATCACTGTTTAATATCAAAATACATATGGCACGGTACCCGTTCTTTGGAAAACTATCCACAAATGATTAGGTTGGTGTGAGAATAGGGGTCAAAGGTGTTGGCTTTTTGAAGCTCAAAAAGGTTGAGATGGTTCCCTTCCTCCTTTGTATTCCTTCTCCAAAGAAAATAAGCTTCATGGATCTTTGTTGGGACTCCATACCTGCCATGGCTGCAGCCTTTGAGTCCCCAGCCTCTCTTCTGGCCCTTTCCTTCTCCTCTTGAATATGGAGGAATAGGCAGCATTCAAGGCATGGGCCAGAGTATTAATCATAGCATAAACATGGCGGTTATAATGATTCCACATCATGTTTCTTTCCACTTTGGTCTTCAGTGGTGATGTCTGAGTGCATCTTCTCCGCCCTTTGACGGAAATGATATATTTTGAAAAAGAAGATCGAAAAGACTGATTCGTGAACTGTGGTTCCAGAAAGAAATCTGGTTCGAAGGATCTATCATTTGGCCTTTTTTTCCACTGAAAACCATAGCTCCAAACACTATGGACATATTTGAGGAACGTGTGTCTTCTCATTTGCATTTCCCCATAACCTGAATATATCCAGAATTTTCCTTCAATGGGTTCTGGGAAGCCTTGAAGTGTTGAATGAAAAAGAAGAATTCTGTCCAAAAGCGAAAAATATTCTACAAAGTGAACAAAGACATTGACTTGTTTCCACTTAGAGAGGGCATCCCCGAGGGGGGCTGTACGTGCAGGGGTTGAGAGAAGTTGGGATATAACAATACAAATTCCATTCCCGACAAGCAGAGGTGTCAAAGTCCTCATGAAGTTCACCCCACTCTCTGTGTCTGAAGCAAAGAGACCAACCAAAGACCATCCAAAATGGAGGAGCAGTTGGACCATTCCTGGGTAGAGAATCCCTAATTTGGGGAGCATCCGATAGAAAAAAGGGAATTGACGTTTATCACTCAGAGCTTCTGAAGCAGTTAAACGGATCTGAAAAAACAATGAAGAGTGCTGTATTTAGGGGTCAGGTATTAGCTTTCAATAAATCCAACTTCTTTTGTCATGGACCTGCTATAATATAATATTGTTAATTGGACCATATAGACCATATTAAGATACAAAATATTAAACACAAAACATTAAAGAGGCCAGAATATGCAGAACAATAAGTAAGAATTAAGTAAGAAAGAATCAGAATTTAAAAATGCAAATCATAACTGTATCACCCCTTTTTTCTGCAATTAGATCCATATTTGCACATTTTAACTGAACTGATTGAATGACTCTATATATGAATGTGTGTGTGTGTGTGTGTTCTTAGTTTTTCTTCAAGAATACACTCTTTATCTTTCCACTCTGAACTTTATTCAAGAGGAACAAGATATATTGTTTTAGCCATAATATCTATTAGATTAATTGGGCTGTAATTCTAGCATGCTTCTTATTAATGTTTATATCTATCTATATCTATATCTATATCTATATCTTATATCTTATATCTTATATCTTATATCTTATATCTTATATCTTATATCTTATATCTTATATCTTATATCTTATATCTTATATCTTATATCTATCTTATATCTTATATCTTATATCTATATCTATATCTATATCTATATCTATATATCTATATCTATATCTATATCTATATCTATATCTATATCTATATCTATATCTATATCTATATCTATATCTATATCTATATCTATATCTATCTCTATCTATCTACTGTATCTATCTATCTATCTATCTATCTATCTATCTATCTATCTATCTATCTATCTATCTATCTATCTATCTCTTTCTCTATCACTATCTCTGTATCTACAATCTCTATCTATCTACGTATCTTTCTCTAGATAGATTGGATAGAAAGATTAGATAGGTAGGTGGGTGGGTGGGTGGGTGGGTGGGTGGGTGGGTGGGTGGGTGGATGGATGGATGGATGGATGGATGGATGGAAATAGATAGAGATAAATAAATTGGCTAATTAGTGGTAGTAGTAAGTTCAAAAGCATATATTTCTTACAAACTTTAGGCAATATAAGCCATTGGGATTCCTTTCAGAAATCTGGAATTTGTGCATCATTGAAAATATCATTATTCTGGCTAAGCTGATATATAAAACAAAAGTTTCCATCAGTGCTTCCTTTTGTACAGAAGACCCTTTGATTGGACACAAAGCCCCTCCTCACCTTCACAGGTGTGCAGCAGAAGCCCCCAAAGCAACGGGGATGTGGTCATTAAATTATAGGGCTGCTTGGGTGCTCCCCCTTCCAATATCAAACCCATGCCTAGACAACATACCTAGAATGGTCATGGAGAAAAGCAGCTCTTGAATTCACGTCAAGTATTAGTAAGGTTTTACAAATCCTTAGTAAGTCCACATCTATAATACTACATTCAGTTTTGGTCACCAAATTACAAAAAAGATGCTGCGACTTTGGAAAAAGGGCAGAGAAGAGCAACTAACATGATTAAAAGCCTGAAGATTAAAACATAAGAGGAACAGTTGCAGGAATTGGGTATGGCTATTCTAGAGAAAAGAAGGATTAGGGGTGACATGATAGCAGTGTTCCAGTATTTGAGAAGTTGCTAAAAAGAAGAGGGGGGGGGTCAGCTTATTTTACAAAGCACCAGAAGCCAAGATAAGAAACAATGATTAGAAACTAATCACAGAGAGAAACAACGTGGAATTAAGGAGAAACTTCCTAACAGTGAGAACAATTAACTGGTGGAACAGCTTGCCTTCACTGCAGGTTTTTAAGAAGAGACTGGAAAGTCACTTGTCTGAACTGGTGTAGGGTCTCCTCCTTGAGCAGGGGGTTGGATTAGCAGATCTTCAAGATTCCTTCCTCCCAATCTATTCTGATTGTTTCTTTGTTTGATTGTTTGTTTGTTTGTTTGATTGATTGATTGAATGAATGAATTCCATAGAGGATATGTAGTTGGATTTATTGCTTATTCATCCTACCAATCCACTCAATTTACTACATAGAGAGGTACGCATACAAACCTGTGGGACTTTGTAGGGGCCTATTAATGTTGATATCTGGATGGAGATATCCCTGTCAGTTCTATCAGAAAGAGCCAGATGGTTGTCTTTCTTTCCACAGCTGTAGTTGGGAACATTGGCTTCTCCCGGAGAGAGGATGTCCAGCAAGGCATCTGATGTGCCAAGAGTGCTGAAATAGTTGTCATGGATGTTGTAGCCAAGCGTGAGATTGTGCAGGAGCAGGGAATTCTTACTGACCATTTCAACAGCAAAAATATGGCGTAGGATTCTAGACTGATCAGAGGATATTCTAGTGTAAAAAAAATGTTCATTTGATCATCCTTACCCACCGCTATCATCAATAGCAAAATATATTTTATACTTTTTATACAGTATATTTTTGCTTGACTAGCGAAAATGAAGAATAGCACTTTTGATACCCACCCATCTCCATTTAATTTTAATGAATGTTGGGGAGATGGAATTAATACAGACTCCCACCTGGGTTTATAATCGCAAATGCACCACAATTCGTAACAATACTAATCTTCATCTGCCCAGTAACCAAGGTTCAAAATAAATGAATTATTAAAGTGGAATCACCATAGAAGGAAGAGGATGTTTCAAAAGTAACCCAGAAACCAATTCTAAAAAAATAAGTCGTCCTGGATTTCTATAAGGACCAGGAAGTGAATATCAATCATTTGTATTTGAAATGAGCTGGGCAGGGGAAAACTGCAATAATCACTAATTTAAACAAAAGTCAGAACAGTATTTAAATCATAAATTCAAGATTGAACAGGGAGAGGAAAATAATGTGAACTTTTTTCTGTCCCATCTTTGGATTTGAGTTTTTTCCTCAAAATAAGACAAAGAAAGCATGGAAATCAAAATGATTCAGGAAAGTAGACAGAACAGGTGCTGCAATATAGGAGGCAGTGGAATAAGGAGAACAAAATGAGAAAACAATAAACAGACGGAATGCAACCACATTATCCTGAATGACTTACGAGTGAAACTGATTAGAAGGTTCTGCATTGAAAGGGAACCTTATATGCACCAGTTGTGATGTAGCGATGATTATATTTATGAAATGGTCTCCTGATTTGTAATAACTCCATGGGTTGTTTGCATCTTGGTGCTCTAAACTCAGTGGGCATTTCATTCTCAGCTTCCCCGAGACAGGCTGAGACAACAGCAGGATCAGAAGCAGAAGCAGGAGATCCATGATTCATAGAGCTGAATCAATCACCTCCCTGTTTCTAAACAAGAACAGGAAGAATTAGAAGCCCTCTCACAAGAGCCAGTGATTTTCCTGATTCAGACAGAGACAAATCAAGCTTCACCTGAAAAAGAGACCAAGGTACATTTAACAGCACAGCCCCAGCCTGTGTCCTAAAAGTCATCTAACACAAAAAAGCCTTTATCTTTTCCTTGATGCAACTCCCCCTCCATGTTGCTTCAGTCTGATGTTTACATCAGTTTCTGGAGAAGTAGAAGACATTTCAAAGAGCAAGATGGTGATAATTACAGTGAGAAGCAACTTTTCCTCTGGGGATCCTGAAGTCTTTCCTTGGCTCCATTTGCAGAAAGGAAGCCAGAGTACAGCATGTTAGTGAAAACTTACAGATATACCCCTGAGGCAAGATTTCTGTATCAGTTGTGGCCTTTCCTGTCAGGACGCATCCAGAAAATGATGTTGGAGGAAGACACAGTATTGTTGTTGACTTCTGCTGTCCTTCAACATGGTTTCTTTTCTCCAGGGGCTTTTGGGTAAGGTCATCCAGAGCTATGGAGTTTGGTGCCATTCTATGTTCAAAGCATGGTGTTAGATTCGGGCAACGAGAGAACAGACTCCGGACACGACGTGACTTAACAGCTCTTTATTAGTAGTAGTAGTGATCCAGCTTGCTCTGTGGTCTGAGGGTTCCCCTTTTATAGGGATCGGGTACGCCTCTCGACCAATCAGAGCGATACCTGTTTCCCGCCGTAGCGGCGGACCAGAGAGGAGACTTGCCGCAATATATGTTAATATCTAACACCCCTCCCCTCTTAGATGGAGCATTCCGGTTAGTTACATAGTCTTTCAAATAAGTGGGTGTTTGTCTCACCCGGGTGGAACGCTGTAGTTCGGGTTGAACGGGAGTGGTTGCAGGATCGGTTTCGCCTGTTCTTTCAGCTTCGCATTCGGGGGTCTGCAGGCTTTCATTGCTTTGGCGTAGTTCTGATTCGCGATCAACCGCTGGTTCTATCCTGGGCTCAATGGTGTCGTGTTCCTCCGTGTTTGGGCTCTCGGATGGCTGACTTTGTGCTGGCAGATAGTTTTCGTTCTCGGCTCGTAGGTCTGAGTGTGCCAGACGACCCCGTAGTTGATCGATGTGCCTTTTCCAATTCCGTCCATCTTCAAGCTCTAGCAAATATGAGCGTGGACCCGTGATGCCAATGACCCTTGCCGGCATCCACAATGTTCCCCCTGCATAGTTGTGGGCGTATACTGAATCCCCTATGCTAAAATTCCGAATTTTGCTTGTAGAGTCTGGGGGCGATGTGGCAGAGTAATTTGGGTGAAGACGGTCCAGGTGAGACCGCAGACGGCGGCCCATGAGTAGTTCAGCGGGGCTCCTACCCGTCGTTGCGCTGGGGGTAATATGCTGAATTAAGAGGTAATGATCAATGCGTGTTTGCCAATCACCTGGACCCATCCTAGCGAGGGCCTCTTTTGCGGATCGCACCATTCTCTCCGCCTGTCCGTTCGATGCCGGATGGAATGGCGCGACGAGGGCATGCCGAATTCCCTGACCTGCTAAGTACGTTTCAAATTGCATGGCCGTGAACTGGGACCCGTTATCAGAGACCAGGAGGTCGGGCAGGCCATGAGTAGCGAAAAGTCGCCGTAGTACCTTAATGACTGCCTCTGCCGTGGTTGAAGTCATTAGGACTACTTCTAGCCATTTGGAGTATGCATCCACAACTATAAGAAAGGTCTGACCTTGGACTGGCCCTGCGAAATCGATGTGTATTCGCGACCAGGGTGCTTTAGGCTTCTCCCATTCTGTGGCGGGTGCTTCAGGGGGTGCTGGTCTAGATTCTTGGCACGGATCACAAGTGGCCACCCATTCCTCTATCTCTTTGTCCATGTTTGGCCACCAAACGTAACTTCTTGCTAACGCCTTCATTCTAACGATCCCCGGATGCCCAACATGTAACGCTTCTAACACATTTCTTCGTAATGCATACGGAATAACAACTCAATCCCCCCACAATAAACAACCTTGCAACACTGAAAGTTCATCCCGTTTTGCCCAAAATAGTTTGAATTCCGGGCCCACGTTTCCCTTCGGCCACCCCCTCCAAACCCAGGTTTGAACTTGCTTTATTACATTGTCCCTAGAAGAGAATCTGGCAACGTCGCTGGAAGAAACCGGTCCTGAGTCCAAACAGTCAATTAACAGAACTGGTACCTCGGGAGTGGGGTCTGGCAAAAGATCCGGGAGTGGGCAATGGCTGAGTGCGTCTGCATGTCCTAGAGTGGAGCCCGATCGATGTATCAACTTGTATGAGTACGCAGCCAGGAAAACAGTCCACCTGGTCATACGTGGAGAAAGGGAGACTGGTGTGGGGCGGTTTCCCGCCAAAAGTCCCAACAGCGGTTTATGATCTGTAATTAGTTCGAAATTGCGGCCGTAGATGTATTCGTGGAAACGTTTAACTCCAGCCACAGCAGCTAACGCTTCCCTGTCTATCTGGCTGTAATTCCTCTCGGCCGACGAAAGAGTCCTGGAGTAGAAAGCGATGGGTGCTTCGTTCCCGTTTGGCATCCTGTGGCTAAGGACTGCGCCGACGCCGAATGGGGATGCATCACAGGTCAATACCAGTGGTAGCGTCTGGCTGTATTGCACTAGCAGCGAGTCGGTGGTGAGCAGGCGCTTGACTGCGGCAAAAGCTGCTGCTTCGGATCGTCCCCATCTCCATGTTGCGTTCTTTTGGAGTAGTCGATGTAATGGCTCAGCAACGGTCGCCTTCTGTCTCAGAAAAACGCTGTAGAAGTTAAGTAGTCCGAGGAAGGCCTGCAACTCGGTCTGATTTCGTGGTGTGGGGGCGTCCTGGATCGCCTTAATTTTCTTTGAAGTGGGGTGTATTCCCTGACCATCGATTCTATATCCCAGGAATTCTACACTAGGCACGTTAATTTGGCATTTCTCTTTTTTGAGGCGGAGACCCTTCTCTCTGATTCTGGCCAAAACAGTTCTGACTCTTTTTAATAGTTGCTCCTCGTTTGCAGTGGACACCAAGATGTCGTCGAAATAGGGGACGACTCCCGGTATCCCTTGCAAAAGCCGTTCCATGACGCTCTGGAACAGACCTGGGGCAATACTCACACCGAATTGTAGCCGGTTGCATTTGAATGCTCCTCTGTGCGTCACTATAGTTTGGGCCTCCGCTGTGGCGCTATCCACGGGCAATTGCTGGTAAGCTTGTGCCATGTCTAGTTTAGCAAATATCTTTCCTGGTCCCAACGAGTGCAATAAGTGTTGTACTACTGGCACAGGATATGCGCTTTGTTGTAGCGCGACATTAATTGTGCATTTATAGTCCGCGCAGATGCGGACTGACCCGTCTGGTTTGACTGGGGTCACAATGGGAGTTTCCCAGCGCGCGTGATCCACCGGCTCAAGGATTCCTTGCTCTACTAATTTATCGATCTCTTTATCAATTTTTGGGCGGAGTGCAAAAGGCACTCATCTCGGTTTAAGTCGGATTGGCGCCACTTTTGGGTCTAAATTGAATGAGATAGGTTTACCCACATACTTACCAAGACTGGGGCTGAACACATCCTCGAACTCCTTAAAAATCTGTTCAGCGCTGCTGTTCTCCACGGCGTTGATCCCGGTGACTTCTAACCCCAGGGCTTCAAACCAATCTAGTCCTAGAAGGTTCTGTAACGGCGCGCTGGCGATGGTCACAGGCAGCTGGGCTACGATGTCCTTGAAATGAATTTGGAACGTGCCTTGGCCCACGATGGGGATTCGGTTCCCCTGGTAGTCTCGTAGCAGGATGTCTGGTGCACGTAGTTGGCTCTTTTTGAGGCTAGGGATAGTCTTTTTCATGGAGGCCCATGAAATGATCGTCAGGGATGATCCTGTGTCAACTTCCAGCTCGCAAGGAGAGCCCTCCAAGAGGACTGTGACTTTCAGCATTTTAGGCCGCTTAGTGCGGACCTGACTTATTGTGGTGAGATAGGTTCGCAATTCTTCTCTCTGGGTCAACTCTATCTCTGCATTGGTATCCTGGCAATACTCTCGTTGAGCGTCCTGGTAGAACGCTCTCTCAGCTCTTTGTGTGTAATCTCTCTGGGAATACGCCCTTTCAGCTCTTTGGGAATTGTCTCTCTGGGTAAACTCTCGTGTGTTTCTCTCTGGGCGCCCTTTTTGATTTTGCCAAGCCCCTGGGTTGGTCTTCTGTTGGCGGTACATTGGAGGTTGCCGTGAGGAGGCAGGGACTTCGCTCCGGCACACTCGTGCGATGTGCCCAAGTTTGTCGCAGTGCGAACAAACAACGTTCCTGAACCGACAGGTAGACCAGGGGTGGTTCCCTCCGCAGCTTGCGCAGGGTGGCAAACGGAATCCGGATCTCCCCCCAGGCCTCATGTGACTGCTCCGCATCAGGTGACTTTCCTCGAACTCGGGATCCTCGAAGTCTGGATTGGTGTCCTCGTAGTGGACTCTGGCGTGTCTGGGTGCTGGCTGGCTCGCGTTGAACCCACGTTGTATGGTTTCCGATGATCTTTCCGCTGATTCGAACGCCCTTGCTTCGTTTAGTGCTATTTGTAGGGTTAAATTTGGATTTGCCAACAGCCTTTTTTGTAGCGAGATGTCCTTTAACCCACAAACACGTCTTGCCAGGATTTGCTCGTCCAGATCCCTGAACTCGCAGTGAGTCGCTGCTTTACATAGGGCTGCAACATATTGGTTGATTGATTCTCCCGCCTTCTGGTTCCGCGTGTTGAATTCCTGGCGGCAAACGTGGCGGGAAGGTTTTGGCGCGTAATGAGTTTGCAGAGTCTGTTGTAGCGCCGTCCATGATACCGCTTGTATCAGTGTAGGCTCGGAGAGGTCTCTGGCCGTGTTGAAAACTTCTCGCCCACAGTAGCTGAGGAAGATGTTCTTCTTTCGGGAATCGGTTATTCCCGTGTATTCGTTTGCTTCGAGAAAACACTCGAAACGAATCATGTATGCCTCCCATTGGTCGTTCATCGGGTCGAACGGAGCGGGAGGAGTGTGCATCGCCATCTTCTCTGCGTTGAATTTGCCGCGCTGCGAAGGCCTGAGATGGCTGCCGGAATTTCTGCCAAACTCCTGGGCTGGATCGAATCCTGGGATTCTGAGGGTAGCTTCTTCATCCTATCTGTCTCTCGATCCCACCTTCGTCGCCAATGTTAGATTCGGGCAACGAGAGAACAGACTCCGGACATGTAGTGACTTAACAGCTCTTTATTAGTAGTAGTAGTGATCCAGCTTGCTCTGTGGTCTGAGGGTTCCCCTTTTATAGGGATTGGGTACGCCTCTCGACCAATCAGAGCGATACCTGTTTCCCGCCGTAGCGGCGGACCAGAGAGGAGACTTGCCGCGATATATGTTAATATCTAACACCTGGCATGTTTTTTAATTTTAATATGGAGAAAGATAGAGGGCCAAAAAAATTTTCTTGACCCAATTCGTTGCCACAGCCACCCAAAAACTGGTTTGAAGATACATGGTTTCCCGTTCTTGTAGCGAGCCATTAAGGCCCCCTGTAGGTTTAGCTGTGTTGTCAGAGTCACCCGAATAGTGCAAATGGGTGTGCAGCCTTCTTGGAACTCTTGAAAGGACTGTGTTGCAGATGGGAGATAGATGAGGTCATATCCCTCCATGACCTGGATGACTGAGAATCTCCATAGACACTATCCTATTCTAATTTACCTTCTGACATCCCTCATTGCCTTTCTCACTGCAATAGTCCATCCAACACACACACACACACACACACACACACACACAAACACACACATACACAGACACACAACCCAAGAACACTAACAGAGTGATTCCCAACCAAGTACACAGAGTTTGCAGATATTTGGGGGGAGGAAGAAGTGTCTGTTCCTTCCTCACACAGAGACTGTGATTCTGCCATTAACCTGCTTCCTGGCACCAAAATTCCTTCCAAGAGGCAATACCAAATGGCATCCAGAGTCAGCCACCCCGCAACATTATTTGGACTCAAATTTGCAAAAGGGATTCATGTGACCATGCCAGTCACCAGCTTCACCCGCCTTTTCTGTGTCCAAGAAGCAAAGCACACTGAACCAAAGGGTGGATAAATGAATGATACATTTCTTTATTAATTCACATGCTTTATGTTTCGTTATTAGCTTGGATTTTAATTTCACGCTTCTTAAACTTCAGAGTTGTAATTGTTTCAATATTAAACCACCTTAATTGTGAAACAGATGCAAAGGAAGCAGACAAACCATGTAATAACCGCAATGAATAATTAAATGTTATCAGCCTAAGAAACAAATTCACAATCAGTTTCCCACTTTTATCATTAGATGTTCCTTTGTGTTTAGATCTGGTCTCAGGATGATAATGTAGCATTTAGGAAAGAAGATGCAGCCCAGTAGACCAGCACTGGAGGCCAAGATGGAGAAGATCTGCATGACCACCATGAATTTTCCTTTAGTGCTCAGGTAGGTGGGCAGGAAGGAGACCCAGACGCTGCAGAAGACCAGCATGCTGAAGGTGATGAGCTTGGCCTCATTGAAGGCCCCAGGCAGATTCCTGGCCAGAAAAGCTACGGTGAAGCAAATGATAGCTAGGAAACACATATAGCCAAGCACAAGATAAAACATGATGACAGAGCCTTCATTGCACTGAAGGATGATCTCTCCATGCTGGGTGTGCAAGTCAGAGTCAGAGAATGGGGGAGAAATTCCCAGCCACATGGCACAAATGAAAACTTGGCCACCAGAACAAGAAAGGATGATTGAGTTGGCCAAGCTCTTCCCCAACCATTTTCTCACCTTGTTCCCTGGTTTGGTGGCAAGGAAGGCCAATACCACTGTGATTGTTTTGGCCAATACAGTGGACACTGCTACTGAGAAGACAATGCTGAACACCGTTTGTCGGAGAAGACAGGTGGCTCTTCTTGGTCGGCCAATGAAGAAAAAGGAGGACAAGAAGCAAAGCAGGAGGGAGACCAGGAGGATGAAGGAGAGGTCCCGGTTGTTGGCTTTGACAATGGGAGTTTCTAGGTATTTAATGAATATGGTTAAAATAAAACCTGTGATTAGGAACAAGACTAGAGAAAAGGAAGCCAGGATGATGCCTAGATGTTCCTCGTATGACAGGAAGCTTATTCTCTTGGGGATACATTGGATTCGGTTCTCATTTGGATATTGATCATCTGGGCATTTGATGCATTTTTCAGTATCTGAGAAAACAGAAAATAATATTTCTTTTATAGAGTGTCCTTTCAGATTTAAAGAAAGCCCTTGTTTTGATATCAGCCGATCTTACAAGAGGCGCAAGCCGTGATCAATTGTAAAAATGTATACAACCATCCTGACTTCCCATCTTAAACCAAACTTTGGGCAGCTCACAGACCAGCAAACCCCCCCACCCACATATCTTTTTACCATTTTTTCTCTCGCTGCTGGAATTTACACCCCTCCTCTACCATGCTCAGCATGGCTAGCGCAGAGCCTTGCCGCCTGCTAGCGCGCACTCCCCAAGCCGCCGGACGGTCATGAAAAGGGGAAGAAGCCCCCGCGCCACGCGGAGCACGTGAATCAGCTCCCAGCGCCCAAAAGACGAGCGAAGACCTTCGGAGGATCGGGGATCCAGCTGGGATCACCCCAACACTCCCCAGCTGCAGGAGATCGGGCTGTAGATCGGCGGCCGCCTTCTTGAATTGCCATTTTGAGCACGTGAGTGAGCGCATGACCGGCTTCCTCCTATGGACGCCGAGAACGCTCAAAAAGCACCACCGAAGCCGGAAGAGGCTTCGAAAGGCCTAAACTCCGCTGGTAATCCAGGGAGGGCCGTGGATCGGTGCCTGCCGGCTATTCGGGCCATGGATCGGTGGCACAGAAGAGGACTGCAGGGGTTCGGAGCCCACAGTCGAAGCCGGCTAACAGAGAGGAGGTTGGTGACCAGCAGAACTGTGAGTAAGATGGTGGAGGCGGCGAGGAGCGGGGGGGCGAGGACCAGATCCACAGGGGATGCGGATCCCGGCTAGGGGACTGCCAGGAAGGTTCCCCCAGTCACTACAGGGAGGTCCCCTGCCAAGAAAGGCCACCCCAGGGCCCATAAGAATGGAACCCCTGGGAAGGAGGTTCGGGAAACCAGGGCTTCTTCCAGGAGATTCAGGGCTACCATCAGCCCCTCACCCTCCAGATCTCGCTCCCCCCGCAGGCTCCTGGCCTTGGAGGAGGTCCAGGTGGCCCCCTCTGGCCCTACAGAGGGTTCAGGAAGAGGGCGTAGCTCCATGTTGCCCCCCTATTGCCTGACCATCCTCCTGAGACCAGACCAGACACCTTTGGGCACATAATAATAATAATAATAATTTAAATTTATTAGCCGCTCCCTTTCCGAAAAGGACTCGGGGCGGCGTACAATGGAGTAAAAACATATAACATTTACATAAATCCATGACATACATAAGTACAAAGACACACATGTTCGGAGGAGGTTAACAGATACAATACATAGACAATTAAAAACCATTAAAATACCCTAATTATAAAACCCCATGTACAGTCCAAATTCAAAATGTTAAAAACAGACAGTCAGGAGGGGTACGAGAAAATTACGGTTGAGCCAGGCCAGATAGTTGGAAGAGGTGGGTTTTCAGTTGTACACGGAAGGAGCGGAGATCGGAAGTAATCCTGATGTCCCGGGGGAGGTCATTCCACAGGGCTGGGCCCATCACAGAGAAGGCTCTGCTCCTGGGTGTCGCCCCCCGACACTGTTTGGCGGTCGGCACCTGGAGAAGTCCCTCTCTGTGAGAGCGGATTGGTCGTAGGGATGTGTGGGGCAGGATGCGATCCTGCATGTAACTAGGCCCTGTGCCATGAAGCGCTTTAAAGATCATAATCAAGACCTTGAAACGCACTCGGAAGACCACAGGAAGCCAGTGCAGCTCGCGCAGGAGAGGTGTTACAGGGGAGAATCTAGTCCTCCCCATGATCACCCGCGCGGCCGCGTTCTGGACCAACTGTAGTCTCCGAGTGCATCTCAAAGGAAGCCCCATGTAGAGAGCATTGCAGTAGTCCAGGCGAGACGTCACCAGCGCATGGGTGACTGTGCGTAGGGCATCCCGGTCCAATAAGGGGCGCAATTGGCGCATCAGGCGAACCTGATGGAACGCCCCCCTTGCCACGGCTGTTACATGGTCATCCATGGACAGCCGGGCATCCAGGAGGACGCCCAAATTGCGCACCTGTTCCATAGGGGCTAATTGCACGCCCCCAATGGCCAGAGATGGAAACACCTGGTTGAACCGGGGCGCCGGAAGCCACAGCCACTCCGTCTTGGAAGGGTTGAGTTTCAGTCGGTTGCCATCCATCCAGATCCGTACGGCCTCCAAACACCGGGACATCACTTCGATGGCCTCATTGGGGTGGTTTGGGGTGGAGATGTATAGCTGAGTGTCATCAGCATACAGATGATATCCCACCCCAAAACCACGGATGATCTCGCCCAGCGGTTTCATGTATGTGTTGAACAGGAGAGGCGAGAGTACCGAACCCTGTGGCACTCCACATGTGAGAGAGGCCTCCGGGTCGATCTCTGCTCTCCCTGCCAACAACACACGTTGCGTCCGGTCAGTGAGGTAGGAGCCAAACCACCGTAAAACGGTGCCCCTGACTCCCAACCCCTCCAGCCAGTGCAACAGGATACCATGGTCGATGGTATCGAAAGCCGCCGAGAGGTCTAATAGGACCAGGATAGAGGAACAACCCCTATCTCTGGCCCGCCAGAGATCATCCACCAATGCGACCAAGGCCGTCTCCGTGCTGTGCCCGGGTCGGAAGCCGGACTGGCGCGGGTCTAGATAATCATTTTCCTCCAGGTGGCGTGGGAACTGCTGTACCACCACACTCTCTACAACCTTCGCTAAAAAAGGAAGGTTGGAGACTGGACGGTAATTGACTAGGTCCGTCGGGTCCAGGGAAGACTTCTTGAGCAGGGGTCTCACCACCGCCTCTTTCAAGGCGGCTGGGAGAGACCCCTCACCCAACGAAGTGTTCACTAGGACCAGGAGCCAGTCACGTGTAACCTCCCAGGATGCCAGTACAAGCCAGGAGGGACACGGGTCCAATAAACATGTGGTGGGTCGCAGACGTCCACGCAACCTGTCCAAATCCTCGATGGCAACCGAATCAAACTCCTCCCAAAGCGGACCCTCAAGACTCGCCACGGGCGTCTCTACTGAACCACTGAAGGGGGTCCATCCCATCCGGATTTGAGCGACTTTGTCATGTAGATATTTCCCAAACTCCTCTGCTCTACCCTGTAAAGGGGCTTCCCGCGGCCTCTCAAACAAGAGGGAGCGAGTCACCCGAAACAAGGCGGCAGGGCGGTTATCTGCAGACGCAATAAGGGCGGCGCAATGTTGACGTTTGGCCGCTCTTAATGCCACAAGGTACGTCCTCAAGTAGGCTCGAGACATGGTCTCCAACCAGCCTAGCCTCCAACTGGCACTGCAGGCCCCTAATCCAGGGGAGCCACTGCTACCCCAGAGCTGCACCCCTCCCTCCCAGAGCTTCCGGATAGCTTCCAGGAGGTGCTAGCCAGGACCATAGCCCAGGGGATTGCCTCTGGGATGAAGCACCAGTCACAGGGTGCCAGAAGTAGGCCTTCCCGGGACCAGTCCAGGGGTCATCAAGATCACCCCAGGTACACCTCCAACAGAGAGTCCAGGTCATCCTCCCCCTCCATAGCCAGTGAAGCTTCGGATTTGGAGGAGGGGGAGTTGAAGGAGGTGGGTTTCTCTGAGGATGAAGATGCCCAGGCCCCCGATGCTCCTAACATCACTGGGCTCTCCCCCCCTCCCTTTTTAGTTCCTTACTCCGTAAGGCCAGGGCCACAGCAGATCTGGACCCTCCCCCAGAGCCCACCCCTTCAACTGCCACCCCCAGCACCAGCGGGGGGATTAAGAAGGGGCCCTTCCACAGGCCCCAGGTGGAAAAGGAGGAGATCCCTACTCCAGAGATGTTCCTAGAGGTGCTCAAATCCCAGTGGGTTAAGCCAGGATCCTTTCCCAACCAGGGGGGCAATAAGCATAGATTCTATAATCTCAATTCTACCTTCGCCCAAGCTCTGCAGATGCCTTCGGTGGACACGCCAGTTGCCAGCCTGGCTTCTGCCTCTGCGGTGGTGACTGGAGATATTGCCAACTGCCTCAAGGCAGAGGACAAAAAGGCGGAAATGATCTTGCGTAAGTCTTTCCAGGCAATATCCTGGGCCATTAGGGCGGCTGCATCTGCCTCCTTTTTTAACAGGTCCACAGTGCTGTGGCTGGAACAACTGAAAGACAGGACCTCGGCCAGAGAGGTGCGTTTGCTGCAAGACATCTCCAAGGTGCTGGCAGCCACTCAGTTCTCGGCAGACGCCATGCTGGATGCAGTTAAGTATGCCTCTCTGGCTTTGTCGTCCTCTGTAGCTTCCAGGCGCCTGTTGTGGCTACGCAACTGGCAGGTGGAGTCCCGAGCTAAATGGGACCTGGCAGGAGCCGACTACACCAGGGACAAGCTGTTCGGTTCGTCACTGGATCCAATCCTGGTGGAGGACAAGAACAAGTGGAAGGTCTTCCCGTCCACGACCAGGAGGTCAGAACAACGACCAGCCCCGTACCCCAGGAGAGCACCTTACCGCCCGCCTGACACAGACCCCCAGAATCAGAGGTACCCGGTTTCCAGGTTCCACAGGCAGGGGGACAGACAGTTCTCTAGGGACAGATTCAGAGGTCAGCAGCAGGGCAAGCGGCCCTTTCGAGGAGGGAGCGGCCATCCTTTCCGCAGGTCCAAGTGATCCTTGCGGGGATCACCCCATTGGCGGTCGCCTCTCCTTATTTGTGGATGCCTGGGATCGCATCACCTCGGACGAGTGAGTCCTCCAGACGGTCAGGCTCGGGCTCCAACTGGAGTTCCATTCGCAACCCCCGAATAGATTCCACACCTTCGCCTCCTCCAGAGATCCGGCCAAGCAGGCCCTGATGGCCAAGGCCATTAAGCACCTGTTAGACATCAGGGCTATAGAGAGAGTACCAGAGGGGGAGAAGGGCTCTGGATTCTATTCGAACCTTTTCCTGGTCCCCAAGAGCTCTGGGGGGTGGAGGGCCATCTTGAACCTTAAACTGCTCAACTCCAGAGTAGTTTACCATAGGTTCAAGATGGCCTCGCTGAAGTCCATCCTAGAGGGCATCAGGCAGGGCGACTTCCTGGCTTCTATCGACCTCACGGAAGCTTATTTACATATCAGAATCACCCCTGAACATCGTAGATTCCTCAGATTCTCCCACGAGGGCAACCACTTCCAGTATAGAGCCCTCCCCTTCGGGCTGGCCTCGGCTCCCAGGACCTTTACCAAGGTGCTGGCTGCAGCCGCGGGTCACCTTCGTTCCTTGCCAGTCCGTCTCCATTGTTACCTGGATGACATCCTAGTCCTAGCCAGGTCGCCAGTCACGGTGAGGCAGGACCTGGGTCTCACCATTGACATGCTAAGGTCCCTGGGGTTCTCGATCAATCTCAAGAAGAGTCATCTAGCCCCTACTACCAGACACCAACACCTAGGGTCCATCATATATTCAGTGTCTGGGGAGGTCTTCCTCTCCCGGGAGTGTAGGGACAGCATCTTCCAGCTGGTTCAGGAGATTCGCAAGTTATGCTCTGTCCCTGTAGTTCTTCTTTCCAGGCTCCTTGGGAAATTCATTTCTTGCATAGGGATCATGCCTTGGGCTCATCTCCACGCCAGGGAGCTCCAGTGGTTCCTGCTCCCACACCAGAGAGCCGGGACAAGCGACGCCAGCTTCAAGGTCTGGGTGTCACCCCAAGTTCTCCTATCGTTCCGTTGGTGGTTGACCCCAGCCCTAGACAAAGGGTCACTCTTCAGAGAACCAGTAAGGAAAGTACTCATGATGGACGCGAGTCTGTTCGGCTGGGGAGCTTACCTGGAGACCCAGATAGCCCAGGCCACTGGACCCCAACCGACCTATGCAACAACATCAACTGGTTGGAACTGAGGGCCATCCATCTGGCCCTACTTCAGGGCTTCAGTGACTGACCAGCATGTCCTGGTCCTGACGGACAATGTGGCAGCCAAGGCCCACGTGAACGGACAGGGAGGCACCCACTCCAAGGCTCTACGCGACGAGGCACTCCGATTGGGGAACTGGGCAGAGAGGAACCTCCGATCCATCAGAGCAGAACACATCTCGGGGATAGAGAATCAGCAGGCGGACTGGCTCAGCAGGGAGACAGTCGACAACGGAGAGTGGCAGCTCCACCACGACATCGTCCTGCAGATCTGCGAGAGGTTCGGACGCCCGATGGTGGATCTCTTCGCAACTCCAGCGAACGCCCAGCTCCCGACCTTCGTGTCGAGGTTTCCGTCCAGAGGCGCCATGGACACAGATGCTCTTCGTTGCGGATGGCCGCCCGGCCTCCTCTACGCTTTCCCTCCCCTTCCCCTCATTACTGGGGTTCTGAGGAAGTTAGTGACAAAGAGAGCAGAGATGGTTCTAGTGGCCCCCTTCTGGCCACGCCACCCCTGGCTAGCAGACCTGGTGGACCTGTCCTCAGCCCCCCACTGGAAGCTCCTACTGGGGGAGGGGTTCCTTCACCAGGGGTCCCTGGAACATCCAGACCCGGAGTGGCTCCAGCTGACCGCCTGGCAATTGAGCAGGAACAACTGAGAGGGGCACACTTCTCCCCGGAGGTCATTAAGACCGTTGAGGCATTCAGGAGGCAGTCCACCACTCGCATGTACAACGCATCCTGGGCCACCTTCACGGACTGGTGCCAAGCAAGGGGTCTTGTCCTGACCTCGGCCTCTGTGCCCCAGGTGTTGGACCTTCTACAGGAAGGCCTAGAGAAGGGTCTGGCTCCCAGCACCCTCAGGAGGCAGGTCTCTGCCCTTTCCACGGTCCTGGGGGAGGTGGACTCCCCGCCTTTGTCACAACATCCAGTCCGTAGGCATTTCCTTAAGGGAGCGGCGAATCTGAAGCCCCCCGTAGTCCATCGCTTCCCTACCTGGGACCTTCCCACGGTCCTCCAGGCCTTAACGGAGGCACCCTTTGAACCCTTGAGGGAGGTCTCCCTCCAATTCCTGACCCTTAAGGTCGTCTTCCTGGTTGCCATCACTTCAGCCAGGAGAGTATCCGAGCTCAATGCTCTATCCAGCAGGGCGGACCTCTGTTCCTTCCTGGAGAACCGGGTCGTCCTCAGACTGGACCCCACGTTCATGCCCAAGATCTACTCCCCATTCCACAGAGGACTAGAGATAGTCCTGCCGGACTTCTGTCCTCAGCCGTCCAGGGATAGAGAAAGATCCTGGCACCGGCTGGACGTCAGATGAGCCCTGCGCATCTACCTGAAGCACACAGCACCCTTCAGGCATTCAGAGGCCCTCTTTGTCTCCTTTCAGCATTCCACCCGAGGAGCCAAGGTTTCTTTGGCAACCATTAGCAGGTGGATCAGAGCGGCCATTTCCAAAGCCTATGAGGCACGAGGTCTTCAGGTTCCAGGGGGCATAACCGCACACTCCACCAGGAGTGCGGCCAACTCAGCGGCCTGGGCCACTCAGGCTCCCCTCGAGGAGATCTGCAGGGCTGCTGCTTGATCTTCCCCATCGCCTTTCATCAGGCATTACCGACTAGACACGTAAGCCTCTGCAGACGCGGCCTTCGGGAGGAGGGTTCTGCAGGGAGTCTTAGACTCTTGTGGGGCTCAGGCCCAGTCATCCCTCCCAAGGACATCTAGCTTTGGTATGCCCCATATGTGACTCCTCCCACGCCTCACTTCAGAGACTGTCAGTTGGTCTTACCTGAACTGCATGTCTCGAAGGTGGCGTGGGAGCAGTCACTTCCCCCCCATTAGGGCACCCCGCGCCAAGGGCCTGAGTTAGCTCAGCAGTCAGTCAGGAACCAGGCAGGAAGGATGTGTGTGTTTCTCATCTGTCCCTTCCTTTTTCGAGGTTCTTTGCTACAACCATTGGTTAATCTGGGAGGTCAGAGGAGGTATGGAGGTGTGGCGTGAAGATTTACCTCAGCCTCCAGGGCAAAAGGGCTGTGTTAATACCCATATGTGACTGCTCCCATGCCACCTTTGAGACATGCAGTTCAGGTAAGACCAACTGACACTTTCTTGAAGGCTCCGGAGTGTGGAAAATCGACCCTACGGGCAAACCAGAAGTTCAGAGATGGACTTCCAATTTGGCCATACACCTGTTTTTCACCCTCCGGAGCCTTCAGGGGCTTTCAGAATACTTCCCTGAAGGCACCAGAGGGCAAAAACTGGCCCTACAATCAAACCGGAAGTGACATCAGGTTTGTCCATAAGTCTGTTTTTCACCCTTCAAAGTCTTCAGGGAAGCCTCCTGAAGGCTCCGGGGGTTGGAAATCGGCCCTAGGGACAAACCAGAAGTCACCATTTCCGAACTTCCGGGTTCCCCATAGGTCCTTTTTTCACCCTCTGGAACCTTCAGGGAAGATCCTGAGGCCTCTAGAGAGCGTCCAGGGGGCAGGAGAGGGTGTTTTTGCCCTCCCCAGGTTTCTAGAAAGCCTCTGGAGCCTAGGGAGGGTGAAAAAAACACTCCAAAAGCCGGGGGTCACTGGTCACACACGCATGCATAGCATTATGGGTATGGCATGCCCACGCATGACCCCCTGTGCTCCTCCTGCTTCTAGCACTGGAGCCAAAAAAGGTTCACCATCACTACACTAGAACCTTTGGAGGTCAAAAACAGAAAGCCACTCCATCTTGCCAGGGTTGAGTCAAAGTCAGTTCATCCCGGTCAATCCATCAGGTGCTCGGCATCCACTACAACAGTACATATGTTTGGCCGTAGGTGGTGTATGGATGATACCATATGTCCACTGTCCCACTGGGTTAGACAGCACAAGAAACTCCTGGAACATTTTTTACCAAGAGTATTACTTTACTGGATATTCCAGAGAGGCTGAGAAGAAGAAAAGCCAGTTCTAACTATTTTGCATACAAACAGCATAGAAAAACTCTTCCCCACCTCCCAGGCCTGCCATTGTCCATTGTCCACCAATCATTTGCACTTGCTTTGTTTTGGGAAAGCTTTGTTTGCCTGAGATGTTCCCAGAAGGTGACCTTGCGGGTGTTAGGACTGTCTCAGGCTTCCAGTCAGCACACTTCCAGTCCAAATTTCCCTCCCAATACTCTCTTACTTTCCAATGCATTCCCTTCCCCTCCTGTTGCAAACAAAGTCAAGTAGTGAGTCTATCATGATGCTCTACACCAAACTGGCAAATGACCTCACCTAGCAATTTCATGTAAATGATAAAGTGGAAAGAGGAAAAGTTAAAGCTACACTCCCGAAGGATCCCCATTGCTGAAGCTTAGGATGTAACTTCTGTCCCTCAACACCTCTAACTGTAGCCAACTATTAAGAAAAGAGATGCTGTGTAAAACTTCCTCCCAATCCCAATCCCTGAAACCTTGGTTGGTGGTATCAAAAGAGATCCAGAAGGACAAAGATGGTGGCACCATTACCCATCTTCAGACATCCTCTGTAAATTCAACCAAAGCCATCTTCTTACTGAGTCCCAACCATGCTTTCAAGAAACCTTCCCCAAAATTTGGACCCTTGTCAAAAGTTGACTAACACAGTTGGGTCCATGGAGAGACTCTTGGGAAAGGTGTGCTCTACCACCTGTCTTTGAGCTGAATGCATCACTTGTAACATCTTAATGTATCCCCCTCTTGCAGTCTTGGTTTTTTTTCATTGCTTTTATCTGGTTCCGTAAAATGTTTCATTGTTGGTTTATAGTATGCTATCCATAATTATGAAATGGGTCACATATATAAATTTGATAAATAATGAAAGAAATAATTTTATGTAAACAAAGAAAATATAACATTAAATCTTTTAATGTTAGGGATCAATTCTACACGCATTCAGGCAGAAAATTTCAGTTTTTATCCATCTTTGCAAGTAGTTAGTTTCTAAAAGTGAGAAATTGGAACAATATATTTCCACACTAGATTTGGTAACAATTTTAAGCAATGATTGAGTGCTAAATGGATATGGAAGACTCTAAGACTCTTTCGTTGAGAGTCACCCACCTTCCTGAATGGAGATGGTCCCCTCCGGACAAGGAACACAGTCGTAGCAGCAAACTGGCTCTCCTTCTCGAGCCCGCTTGACAAATCCAGGATGACAATTTTCCACACATTTCGACTGAGGAAGAGTCTAAGCAGAAAAACAAGGAATGCCAAAGGAAATATGTTAAGAGTCGCCATTCATGGAAAATGGAGGTTGGCATAAACATTAGCCCAATAGTCTCTGGGCTTCACCTAGGTAAATAGCAAGTTGCTAACTAGTTCTTAATAGTTGTAGGAGCTGCCCCCCACTGGCAGATTCTTTATTCAGCTGTTTTGCTTCTTACAAATCACATTGCAATATGATACATTTCTATTTTTATATTTATTTTATATTTATATAAATTATATGAATTATACAAATTATATAATTATATAAATTATATTTATATATTTTATACTTAGCATTTCTATACTATTTCAGCATCAACCGCAATAATACACAAGCACATAATAGATACAAACTCAAGGTAAACTGCTCCAAACTCAATTGCAGAAAATACGACTCCAGCAATAGAGTGGTCAATGCCTGGAACACACCATTAAGTTGATTCCTCCTCAAGGTTGTGTTAACACACTTTCCTCTGTTCTTCACATATCAAGTTTCAAATTTGGCGATTTAAATATATGCAGTTTTAGAAAGAGAAGCATGAATAACTCTGGCAAAGTCTTGGCTGCTTAACAACGTCACAGACCCTGGTCCTACCCTTTCAGAGGACAATATCCCTAATCTATACAACATGAATCCTGATTTGAAATCTCATTTTGCACTGGCATTTCACTGGGATGTCAATTCAGACCTGACCGAATTTTATTGGATCCATTCAAATCTGAGGTGGCATTCACCAGGTTCTGACCAGTTCAGGAGATCTGGTAGTGGAAATTTTGAGTTGTTTGGAGAATCGGTAAATACCACCTCTAACCAGCCCCACCCTCATCTATTCGCTTACTCCTGAGTCCCAGCTGATCGAGAGGAAATGGGGATTTTGCAATATCCTTTCCCTCTCATGCCCATCAAGCCATGCCCACAGAACTGGTAGTAATTTGAAATAGGTCCTAAGGTTGTGGAAAATTAAAAAAATAAATAAGCTACCTTGTTGAGCAACTTCAGCTTTGACAGGGCATCTTGGCTGATATCAAGGGTCTGTCTTTCAAACGTCCCCATTTGTTCTCTGATGAGATCCTCTTTGGGGACAATCACTAAGCTCATGATTTTGAAATCTGCTCCTATTTCCCCATTTTTGTCCAAGTACAGTTTCCGATGGGAAAGATTGCAAAACTCATTCTTCTCCAGGAAGGGGTGGAACTAGAATCAAAACATTGAGGAATTTTAAAACCTGAGACCTTAGATAATTATTCCATATGACCTTTACATATTTGAGTCATTCTTCTAAAATAATCTAATTTGTAAATATGCTTAGTGGGGAGTGCAAGTGTCACTCATATCTTCGTAATTAAATAAAAGAGTTCAGAAAAATTTGTTAATCATATATTGACAAAATAAATAATTGGAAAAAATGTCAAGTGTAGGGAACATTGCAGGTCACAAATAAATGGAACAATTTTCCTTCCCTATGTTTCCTATTATTTACTTTTGTATTTTCTTCGTATGTTATATTACAGGTGAAACTCGAAAAATTAGAATACCGTGCAAAAGTTCATTTATTTCAGTAATGCAACTTAAAAGGTGAAGCTAATATATGAGATAGACTCATTACATGCAAAGCAAGATTGTTCAAGCTGTGATTTGTCATAATTGTGATGATTCTGGCTTACAGCTCATGAAAACCCCAAATCCACAATCTCAGAAAATTAGAATATTGTGAAGAAGTGCAATATTCTAGGCTCAAAGTGACCCCACTCTAATCAGCTAATTAAGCCATAACACCTGCAAAGGGTTCCTGAGCCTTTAAATGGTCTCTCAGTCTGGTTCGGTAGGAATCACAATCACAGGAAAGACTGCTGACCTGACAGTTGTGTAGAAAACCATCATTGACACCCACCATAAGGAGGGAAAGCCTCAAAAGGTAATTGCAAATGAAATTGGATGTTCCCAAAGTGCTGTATCAAAGCACATTAATAGAAAGTTATGTGGAAGGGAAAAGTGTGGAAGAAAAAGGTGCACAAGCAGGAGGGATGGCCACAGCCTGGAGAGGATTGTCAGGAAAAGGCCATTAAAAACTGATGGGGACTTCTACAAGGAGTGGGCTGAGGCTGGAGTCAGTGCATCAAGGGCCACCACACAGAGACCGATCCTGGATATGGGCTTCAAATGTCGTATTCCTCTTGTCAAGCCGCTCCTGAACAACAAACAACATCAGAAGCGTCTTACCTGGGCTAAAGAAAAACAGACCTGGTCTGTTGCTCAGTGGTCCAAAGTCCTCTTTTCTGATGAGAGCAACTTTTGCATCTCATTTGGAAACCAAGGACCCAGAGTATGGAGGAAGAATGGAGAGGCTTTATGGGGATGCTGACTTCATTTTCCAGCAGGACTTGGGACCTGCCCACACTGCCCACCAAAACCTGGTTCAATGACCATGGGATTACTGTGCTTGATTGGCCAGCAAACTTGCCTGACCTGAACCCCTTAGAGAATCTATGGGGCATTGCCAAGAGAAAGATGAGAGACATGAGACCGAACAATGCAGAAGAGCTGAAGGCCGCTATTGAAGCATCTTGGTCTTCCCTAACACCTCAGCAGTGCCACAGGCTGATAGCTTCCATGCCATGCCACATTGAAGCAGCAATTGCTGCAAAAGGGGCCCAAACCAATATGCACACTTATACTTTTCAGAGGTCCGATATTGTTCTATGTACAAATATTTTATTGATTGCATGTAATATTCTAATTTTCTGAGATTGTGGATTTGGGGTTTTCATGAGCTGTAAGCCAGAATCATCACAATTATGACAAATCATGGCTTGAACTACCTTGCTTTGCATGTAATGAGTCTATCTCATATATTAGTTTCACCTTTCAAGTTGCATTACTGAAATAAATGAACTTTTGCATGATATTCTAATTTTTCGAGTTTCACCTGTATAACAACAATAAAAATTGTTGTTAACATAGAAACAAGAGCTTGTAAGAACTAGCCATTCTGTAGAACAAGCAAGAGGACTTAGACTTATGTCCCTCTTTCAGAGGGTTTTACAGCCCTCTCTAAGAGGTTTACAGAATAAGCATATTGTCTCCAACAATCAGGGCCCTCATTTTACTAAGCTTAAGATGTTTTATCTGGTATTCCAGAATGAATGAATCCGAAATGAGGAAATGAACTTTGTTACAAGAGAGAATTAGGCTGAATGAGAAGAAAAAGAGGAGCAGTTTTAGAAGTCCTGTCTCCCCTTCACTGATTGCCATAATGTTAAGAACGAGCAACCATCAATCAAAGATTTAAGTCAGATTCCTGCGGAGAGGAAAAAGTTGGGCTAGATGACCTCAGGATCTCCTTCAAATTTATTAATGTAAAATTCTATTATACTAATCATAAATTGATGCATTACGGAATCTATTTAAATACATTTTTTTTAATATTGGAAATGATTCTATATAATATGCGTGATCCGTGCCCACTCTTGGAACCTTATCCCAGGATTGATTAGATTGATAAACCTATTGGCCTTTTGTAGCACAAGGAGGTTGAATAGGTTCCCCTCCTCCTTTGCACTTCTTCTCTGAAGGAACTAAGTTTGATGGATCCCTGTTAGGACTCCTTACCTTCCATGACTGCAATCTTAGATCCCTCAAACTCTTTTCACTCTGCTTCCTTCTCCTCCTCGATCTGGAGGAATATGCAGCATTCAAAGCATAGGCCAAAGTCCTAATAACACTGTGAATATAGTAGTGATTTTTAACCTGGATCCTGTTCCTTTTCGTCTCGCTCTCCATTGCGGCTTTCTGGGTGCACATTTTCCGGCTTTTGACCGAAAAGATGTTCTTGGATAAAGAACAGTGAAAAGACTGTTCTTCAAACTCAGGGTCCAGAAACAAAATAGGTACAAATGTATTATCATTCAGCCATTCTTTCTGCAGAAAAGCAAAGGTCCAGATACTATGGACGTGTTTGTAAACCATATGTTTTTTCCTGTTATATGTTCCCAAGTTTGTCACGATCCAGACTTTCCCTTCAACGGGTCTTGGCAAACCTTCAAGTGTTAAATGGAAAGGATAAATTCTTTCCCAGATGGAACTATATTCTAGGAAGTGAACCAAAACATTGACTTGTCTCCATTTGGAGAAGGCACGCCTGAAGTATGCTAAGTTGACGGTATTTGAGAATTGTTGTGATATAACCACACAGATTCCATTCCTGACAAGCAAAGGAGTAAAAGTCCTCATGAAAGACTCTCCATTCTCTGTTTTTGAAGCAAAGAGACCAATTAAGATCCATCTGAAATGGAGAAGCAGTTGCACAATTCCTGGATAATGGATTCCTTCTTTTGTGGACATCCGATAGAAAAAAGGGAATTGTCTTTTGTCACTCAGAGCCTCTGAAACAATCCCTGAACTGATCTGAAAAAGCAATCAAGAATGCTGTGTTTTTCTTGGGATCAAATCAAGTCCAGACAACAAGATTTTAATAAATCCAACTTGGTTCTCATGAATATATTAGAATAGTTGATTGTTCATTAATTCTTAGCTTTATATATGTAAATATCTCAGTTTGTTTATTTATTGAATAGTTCAGTTGGAAGAAAAGTCTCACTGGGACCTTCAATCTTTTGTGCTGAATTTTAGCAGATTAGGGTAAAAATAGTTGATACTTTGGCTAATGTAATTTTTAAAATAAATTGGTTATTTAATGCTATTGATGACTATGCATCCATACATATGTTTTTACTAAATGTACTTAAGATGTCTTAAGTATAGTTAGTAAAAAATGTACTTAAGACTCTGAATAAAGTTAGTACATAATTTGGAGTTCCTCTTGCACTCATGGGTATTGCTCAATGAGCAGGTGGCAGCCATGGGTAGAGGGCCTTCACAGGGATTCTTCTGCTGTACCAACTGTGCTTCTTCCTCTACTGGGAAGCCTTGCTCATTTTTTAGCCTCCTTCAGGCTAAAAAGGAGGCCAAAAAATTAGTGTTCAATCACTGCTGCATCTTTCTTTTTACAGATGCCCCTTTGATTAGACAAAGAGGCTCTCCTCACATTCACACATGTGCAGCAAAATCCCACAAACAAGGGAGATGGTATCATGACAAGATATATCTGCTTTCATCCTTGCCTACTCCCCACTATGATCTTAATCTCTGGTAATGAAACTTTCAATGGCCAAAGGGGCTCTTCAATTCCATAGAGAAGACATGGTTGGATGTATCATTAACCAATCACCTTCCCTCTCATTTTACAAATCACGTATACCCTGTTTCCCTGAAAATAAGCCCTCCCAAAAATATTGCAACACAGAAGCAGCCATCAGGTGACCACGCTCACTGCCTCCTGCACCTCAAAAATAATAAGATCTTCCCAAAAATAAGGCCAAGTGCTTATTTTGGGGCTCAAAGGAAAATAAGACCACGTCTTATTTTGGGGGGAAAATGGTACAAACCTGTGGGATTTTGTAGAAGCCTACTAATGTTGACATCTGGATTGAGGCATCCCAGTCAGCTCCATCAATAAGGGCCAAAATATTCTCCTTCTTTCCACAGCTGTAGTTGGGAACATTGGCTTCTCCAGTAGAGAGTATGTTCAGTAAGGCATGTGAAGTGCCAAGGGTGCTCAAATAGTTGTCATGGATGTGATAGCCAAGTGTGAGATTGTGCAGGAAATGGGGATTCTTGTTGACCACTTGAACGGCAAACATATAGCGTAGGATTTTTGAAAGATCAGTAAAACCCCTGTGTTTAAAAATGTACATTTTATCATTATGATCATTATCATCTTCGTCTTCATCATTTTCATCATCAAAGAAACTACAAGATACTTTTTAAAAACATTTCATCCTCTTTGTTTCCACAAGACTATTGGGTCTTAAGGAAACAGTGATCCAAAACCAGATGAATGAAGCTCCATAATTCATAAGGCTGAATCAATTTCAACAACAAAGCTCAGGAAGAGATTCTAGTGGGTAAATCTAGTTGTCAATGCACCCGGCTAGAAAGTGGGAGACTGTGGCTTTAAGTCCTGCCTTAGTCACGAAAGTCTTCTGGGTGATTTGTGGTCAGTCACTCTCTCTCTCAGCTGAACATATATCACAGGATTATTGTTGTGAGAAAAACTGGAGGAGGAACTTTTGTTAAATAAATGCCTTGAGTTATTTGTTAAAATAATAAAACAGGATGTAAATAAATGTGTGTATGAATGAATGAATGAATGAATGAATGAATGAATGAATGAATGAATGAATGGAAGGAAGGAAGGAAGGAAGGAAGGAAGAAAGAAAGAAAGAAAGAAAGAAAGAAAGAAAGAAAGAAAGAAAGAAAGAAAGAAAGAAAGAAAGAAATATAGATATAGGAGTATGTGAAATGTTAGAATGTAACAGACTGAATGACTTACGACTTAGTCTGAATAGAAGGAGCCACCTCAAAAGGCAATATTATGTCCTCTTTTTTGGCAGCAGTGGAAACTATGCCAATCAGATGGTCTCCTGGCCTATAAAAGCTCCATGGCATGTTTTCATTTTGGTGCTCCAAACTAATCAGGCAGTTCGTTCTAAGCTTCCCAGAGACTCCCTGGGATACCAGCAGCATCAGAAGCAGAAGCAAAAGCAGGAGCTCCATAATTCATACAGAGGAATCAACCCCCTTCCCATTTCTAAGCAAGAAAAACAGAAAGTGTTAGAAGAATTCAAAGCAGTCTCACGAAATGAGAATCCCAGCAGCTTTCAGGATTCAGAAAGAGACAAACCGAGATTCCCCTGGAAATGAGAGAAACATACATTCGAGAGCACAGTCCCTGCCTGTCTTTAAACTGCTGTTGCCTAGTGTGTGATCTGAATCATTTCTCCTATTCTGATGCAAGATCACTTCCATATTGTTTCTGTCTCTATGTTTACATCACAAGCAGTCACTGGAGACATAGCAGAAGGGGCCTCAAAGGTCAAGATGGTGATAATTAAAGTGAGAACAACTTCTCTGGGGTGTCTGAAGTTCTTCCATGGTTACATGCACAGAATGTCAGAGGAGAAAAACATATTGATGAAAAATCACAGATACACTTGGAGAGGGGAGAATGTTTGGCAGCGATGAAGTCCTTCTTATTAGGACATGTCAAGAAAGTGATGCTGAAGAAACTTCAGCACTAAGGGAATTGACTTTTGCTGTTCTTCAGGATGGCCTGTTGTCGCCAGGACTGCTTGGGAAGGTCACCCAGAGCTATGGAGTTCAGAACTACTCTTGACTGATGTTACTTAACTTTAGTGCTGACTGTCTTCTAACACCAATGAAGCATTCAGAACTCTTGAAACCAATATAATGTACAGATTAGGGTCTGTTTGTGATTTTCTTTTCTGTTAGAGCTGCAAATACAAGTTCAAAATAAGAGCCGGTTTTAAAATAGCTTCTGCCCCAAGTGACATTTCATTCTCCCCTCTGTTCTAGCCACATCTAATATTTGAGGGGCTGCCCCAGAGAAGAGGGGGTCATCCTTAAAAAGACTTGAACACTGGGCCCTATCTAACAAAATGAAATTCAATGTAGAGAAAAATAAAGTCTTACATTTAGGCCAGAAAAACAAAAGTACACATATAGACTTGGTGAAACCAGGTTTCATAGCAGTAACAATGACAAGGATCTTGGAGTCTTGGTGGACAACGAGCTAAATATGTGCAGTGACAGCCAAAAAAGCCAATGCAATCCTTAGCTGCATTAACCGAGGGATACAATCAAGATCAAGTGAGGTACTAATACCACTCTGTAAAGCCTTAGTAAGACCACACCTAGAATGCTGCATCCAGTTTTGGTCATCACAATGCAGAAAAAGATAGAAAAAGTGCAGAGGAGAGCAACCAGGATGATTAGGGGACTGGAGGCTAAAACATAAGAAGAACGGTTACAGGAATTGGCCATGGCTAGTCTAGCGAAGAGAAGGACCAGGGGAGACAAGATATCAGTCTTCCAATATTTGCGGGGCTGCCATAGAGTGGAGGATGTGTGTGTCAATCTATTCTCCAAAGCACCTGAGTGCAGGACAAAAAGCAATGGGTGGAAACTAAAGGAGAGAAGCAACCAAGAACTAAGGAGAAAAGTCCTTACAGTTAGAACGATTAATCAGTGGGAAAACTTGCCTCCAACCCTGGAAGTTTTTAAGAAGACATTGGATAACCATTTGTCTGAAATGGTATAAGGTTTCCTGCCTAAGCAGGGGGGTGGATTAGAAGAGAACAGAAGGACCAGGGGAGAAATGATAGCAGAGTACAAATATTTGAGGGGCTGCCCCAGAGAGGAAGGGGCCAAGCTGTTTTACAAAACACCTGAAGGCCAAATAAGGAATAGTGGATGGAAACTGAACAAGGAGAGATTCAATCTGGAAATAAGGATAAATTTTCTGACAGTGAGAGCCATCAACCAATGGAACAGAAGTTGACTTCGGGATTTGTGGGAGCTTCATCACTGGAAGCTTTCAAGAAGAGACTGGGCAGCCATTTGTCAGAAATGTTGTAGGGTCTCCTGCTTGGAAGTGGGTTGGACCAGATGACCTACAAGTCCCTTTCCAATTCTTTTATTCTGTTAACACTTAAGTATTGCTACTAACAACCTAAAACTAAGGATAATTTTCCAGACAGTAAGAAAAGTCAACTAGTGCTTCATCATTGGAGGTTTTTAAGAATAGACTGGACAGCGACTTTTCTGCATGAGTAGGGGGATGAACTAGACAATCTCCAAGGTCCCAGTTACCTTATCCTATCTTACCCTATCCTATTCTAAAGGAGCTTTTTCAAGAGGCAATTGTACTTTCTGGTTTGTTTGGTTTTTTTCTTTGAAGACATTTTGCTTCTCATCCAAGAAGCTTAGTTAGCTCTGACTGGATGGTGGGGAAGAATTTATACTTCTTGTAGACAGCTGGTCATTTGCATTCTTTTAGCAAGTCATTAAGCCCCCCTGAAAGTTTAGCTGTGTTGTCAGAGTCACCTGAACAGTGGGCAGCCTTCTTGGAACTGTTGAAAGGACTGAGATGCAGACTGGAGATAGATAAGGTCGTATCCTCCATGACCTGGATGGCTGAGAATCTCCAGAGACACTATTCCAGGGATGGCCAACCTTTTTGGTGCCAAGGGCCCAAAGCCTGTGCACACACATTAAGAGTGCCCAAAGCACATGTGTGCACACACAACCCCAAAATGCAATATGAGCACCCCAGTGCATGCACCCTGCCCCAGTGCTTGTGCCCTGCCCCCCTCACCCATTTTTGGCTTCCGGGTTGGTGCAAGAGGCCTCCCAGGCCCAAAATGGTGCACGGGGAGCATGAATATATAGGCACTCCCAAAAATCCAATGCGAGATCCCCTTGTGCATGCGTGGAGGAGACCTGAAAACCAGCTGGCCGGCGAGAAGCAGATGCACATGAGAGATGGAGATGGTCTGGGGAGACGGCTGGCTTGCCTGCAGAGAGAGGTGTTCTGCATGCCACCTCTGGCACACATGCCATAGGTTCAACATCATGGCACTATTCTATTCTAATTTACCTTCCAACAGCCCTCTTTGCCTTTCTCACCGCAATCATTCATCTAACCCTCCTCCACACACCCCACAGCTACCCTGGAGCACTAGCAGGGAGAGTCCCAACCAAGTACACAGTGTTTGCAGATATTTGGGGGGAGGAAGAAATGTCTGTTTGTCTCTGATTCTGCCATTAAACAGATTCCTGGCACCAAAATTCCTTCCAAGAGGCAATACCGAATGGCATCCACCCCGCAACATTATTTGGACTCAGATTTGCAAAAGGGATTCATATGACCATGCCAATCACCAGCTTCACCCGCCTTTTCTGTGTCCAAGAAGCAAAGCACACTGAACCAAAGGGTGGATAAATGAATGATACATTTTATTTATTAATTCACATGCTTTATGTTTTGTTATTAGCTTGGATCTTAATTTCACTCTTCTTAAACTTCATAGTTTTAATCGTTTCAATATTAAACCACCTTAATTATGAAACAGATGCAAAGGAAGCAGACAAACCATGTAATAACCGCAATGAATAATTAAATGTTATCAGCCTAAGAAACAAATTCACAATCAGTTTCCCACTTTTATCATTAGATGTTCCTTTGTGTTTAGATCTGGTCTCAGGATGATAATGTAGCATTTAGGAAAGAAGATGCAGCCCAGTAGACCAGCACTGGAGGCCAAGATGGAGAAGATCTGCATGACCACCATGAATTTTCCTTTAGTGCTCAGGTAGGTGGGCAGGAAGGAGACCCAGACGCTGCAGAAAACCAGCATGCTGAAGGTGATCAGCTTGGCCTCATTGAAGGCCCCAGGCAGATTCCTGGCCAGGAAAGCTACGGTGAAGCAAATGATAGCTAGGAAACACATATAGCCAAGCACAAGATAAAACATCATGACAGAGCCTTCATTGCACTGAAGGATGATCTCTCCATGCTGGGTGTGCAAGTCAGAGTCAGAGAATGGGGGAGAAATTCCCAGCCACATGGCACAAATGAAAACTTGGCCACCAGAACAAGAAAGGATGATTGAGTTGGCCAAGCTCTTCCCCAACCATTTTCTCACCTTGTTCCCTGGTTTGGTGGCAAGGAAGGCCAATACCACTGTGATTGTTTTGGCCAATACAGTGGACACTGCTACTGAGAAGACAATGCTGAACACCGTTTGTCGGAGAAGACAGGTGGCTCTTCTTGGTCGGCCGATGAAGAAAAAGGAGGACAAGAAGCAAAGCAGGAGGGAGACCAGGAGGATGAAGGAGAGGTCCCGGTTGTTGGCTTTGACAATGGGAGTTTCTAGGTATTTAATGAATATGGTTAAAATAAAACCTGTGATTAGGAACAAGACTAGAGAAAAGGAAGCCAGGATGATGCCCAGATGTTCCTCATATGACAGGAAGCTTATTCTCTTGGGGACACATTGAATTCGGTTCTCATTTGGATATTGATCATCTGGGCACTTGGTGCATTTTTCAGTATCTGAGAAAACAGAAAATAATATTTCTTTTATAGAGTGTCCTTTCACATTTAAAGAAAGCCCTTGTTTGGATATCAGCCAATCTTAAGAGAGAGGCAAGCCATGATCAATTGTAAAAATGTATGTAATTACATATAGTTGATGTTTATATTTCTAAGAGAAAACTATCTTTCTCTTTTTCCCTTATATTTTTTCTCTCTAATAAATTGGAATTCACAAATTGGAACTAAATTGGATAAGGTTACATAAAGAGTTAAGATTTTTAATTTTTTTGCCTTTTATATTTTCGTATATTTTTTTCTTTTCTCTTTTTGGCTTACCTTGCTTACTTTTATTTCTTACTTATTGTTTTCCTTTGGAATTTTTGTGATACGTCAGTGGCTATTAGGGATCTTTACTGTATTTGATATTAATTGGATTAAAATATAAAAAGGAAAAACTCGGAAGATGAGTAGAAAGACAACACCTGTTGGTTCCACAACAACAACCCCTGCCTCCTCACCCACATGAAGTCAAAGATCAATACAGACAATGCTCAAACAGGAAAAAGAGAAGGGAGTAACCTTAGAGGCAATTATGCAAGGAATACAGAAATAGCAAGCAAGAGTGGATAGCAATGAAGAGAAGTTAGATACCATTGTAAAGATAACTGAGAGTATGGAAAAAAGGATCGAGACAATAGAGCAATACACAGAAAACACAGAACAAAAGACAGTTAAAACAGAGGGAAAAATAGAAAAAATTCAATAATGAATGATGAAACACGAGGACAGGATGCAAAAAATTGAAGAAAAGGTGGAACAAGCAGAGAAGATGGGTGAGAAGTTTGACAGCAAATTGAGCGACATGGAAAAAGAAAGCAGTGGAACACTAGAATGGGAGATGGATCGGTCCGAATTTTTTTTAAGATTTCAAAACATAGAAGAAGAAAAAGGAGAGAACCTAGTACAAATAATATCTGAACTTTTGACAGACGTATAAGAAATAACTCAAGAGAGGATGATGGATGGCATAGATGAGGCATTCCAAGTACACACAAGATATGCAGTGAGAAATGTCCTCCCAAAGGAAGTTCACATATGATTCACAAAGAAAGCAATTAAGCTACAATACAATATAATACAATAGCAGAGTTGGAAGAGATCTTGGAGGTCTTCTAGTCCAACCCCCTGCCTAGGCAGGAAACCCTACACTGTTTCAGACAAATGGCTGTCTAACATCTTCTTAAAGACTTCCAGTATTCGGGCATTCACAACTTCTGGAGACAAGCTGTTCCACAGATTAATTGTTCTAACTGTCAGGAAATTTCTCCTCAGTTCTAAGTTGCTTCTCTCCTTGATTAGTTTCCATCCATTGCTACTTGTTCTACCCTTAGGTGTCTTGGAGAATATTTTGACCCCCTCTTCTTTGTGGCAACCCCTGAGATATTGGAGCACTGCTATCATGTCTCCCCTAGTCCTTCTTTCTATTAAACTAGACATATCCAGTTCCTGCCACCTTTCTTCATATGTTTTAGTCTCCAGTCCCCTAATCATCTTTGTTGATCTTCTCTGCACTCTTTCTAGAGTCTCCACATCTTTTCTAAATCATGGTGACCAAAACTGAATGCAGTACTCCAAGTGTGGTCTCACCAAGGCATTATAAAGTGGTATTAACACTTCACGTGATCTTGATTCTATCCCTCTGTTTATGCAGCCTAGAACTGTGTTGGGTTTTTTGGCAGCTGCTGCACACTGCTGGCTAATATTTAAATGAGTTCCCCATTTATTCCCTCATCTAAATCATTGATGAAGATGTTGAAGAGTACTGGGCCCAAAACAGAACCTTGGGGTACTCCACTGCATATTTTCCTCAATGAAGATGCAGTTCCATTGAGGACTACACGTTGAGTGCAGTTGGTCAGCCAGTTACAAATCCATCTGGTGGTGATGCTGTCTAACCCAAATTCTTCTGCTTTATCTAGTAGTAGGTTATGGTCTACCTTATCAAATGCCTTACTGAAGTCCAAGTAAACTATATCGACGGCATTCCTCTGGTCCAATAATTTTACAAACACTACAGAAAATGAGAGATAGAAAACTAGAATATAAAGGCAAGGAGATTATACTTCTGAAACAAATCCCAAGAAGAGTGAGAGAGAAGAGAACATTTCTGACTAAGATCCTGTTCAAGAAAGGTGTTAATTATAGATGGCTTATACCAGAAGGTTTAATATTTGCATGGCAAGGACAAAGATACAGAATAGATACAATCAATAAGGCAGAAGCCTTCTATGCAGAACACCTCAGAGGAATGGCTGAGAAAACTGGAAAAGAAGAACTATTGGTAAAAATACCAGAGACACCCACAACCGAGACTGAGAAAATAGAAGGTGCCGTAGGCGGGATTGACATAGAAGAAGGTGCGGTATGAGGTGTAGATCCCAGAAAACAATGAGAACCAGGATCAACTAGAGTCATAAATCCTACATATAAAATATAAATATGGAAGAAAAATTGGTTACAATTAATATATATAAATGGAGTTAATTCAACAATTAAAAGAAGGAAAATATTTCACAAACTAGAAAAATTAAAATTTGACATAATCTGCCTACAAGAAGTACATATTCAAAAGAGGCATGAACATCTACTAGTGCAACCAAAGCTTGGAAAAATGTTTACTGCATTGGCGAACTGTAAGAAAAGAGGAGTTGTCTTTAACATTAAAGATAAAATTCCAGCAAAACAAATTTATACAGATGAAGAGGGAAGAATTTTGATGGTAGAAATCACGGACAATCAAGAAAATTGGGAGACTTTAATGGCATTGTAAATCAGACAAAAGAAACTCCTGGGACATTATATTTACCAAGGGTATAACTTTACTGGATATTCCATATGGGTACAGAAGTAGACAAGCCAGTTATAACTGTTTCTCACCTATCTGAGAGCTGAATGCATCACATAAAACAACCTATTTGCCTCACACAGTCTTTTGTTATAATGTTTCATTACTTTTATCTGGTTCTAAAATGTTTTATAGTTGGTTTATTGTATGCTGCTCAGAATCATGAGATGGGTGCCATGTAAATTTTATAAATAATGAAAGAAATAATTTTATGTCATCAAAAAGAAATTAACATTAAATTGTTTAATTAATGTTAATGATCAATTCTAAATCAATTCAATAAAAAAAATTCAATTTTTATCTATTTTTGCCAGAATGTAGTTTCTAAAAGTGTGAAGTTGGAGTAATATATTTCCATATTAGATTTGGTAACAATTTTAAGCAGTGATTGAGTGACATGGATGGATCTAAGACTCTTGTTGGGAGTCACTCACCTACCTGAGTGGAGAAGGTCCCCTCCGGACAAGGAACACAGTCGTAGCAGCAAACTGGCTCTCCTTTTCGAGCCTTCTTGACAAATCCAGGCTGACATTTTTCTACACATTTGGACTGAGGCAGGGACTAAGCAGAAGAAGAAGAAATGCCCCCAAAATATGTTAAGACACACCAACCATGGATAATGTAGGTTGACATGAACCACGGATGGGTTTAAAAATTTTTTACTAACTGGTTCTGTTGGCGTGGCATGTTAGGTGGGTGTGGCTTGTTGGTCATGTGATGGTGGGCCTAGATTCATGATCATGTGACTGGTTGGTGATGTGACTGGGTGGGCGTGGCCAACTGAACGTCACTCATGTCAAAGGGAGCCTTCCGTGGCCTCTCCCTTCCTCAAAGGCCTCAATGAGATACAATTCCTCTGTCTATTTATTTACTATTTCTGAATATCCAAAATATATTGTTTAATCTTATGTATATATGCCATATGTGTACATACATTACATAGTATAGACTACAGGCAGACCCATAGATACATTATGTACTATATATACTGTATTTGTATGTACACACAAACACATACACACAGCTCTTCAAAAACTAGACATTCATTCTATACTGCATTTGAAAAAAAATATTTGCCTTCCTCTTCATGGCAGCCTTGTCCTAGTAAACTCCTTCTCCTTTCTGGCAATTTTTCTCTCTGTTAGAGGCACCACAATAATCCAGATGATATAAGGTTTTCTGCTGGGACAGGAGGTTGGACTAGATGATCTCCGAGATCCCTTCCAGCCCTACATTGCTATGTTGTTTCAAAGCATCTTCTGAAGCCATGTCTAGTGCCAGGATTTGCGGTCCTTCCTCTCCCCTCCCCTCTCATTCTCTCTCTCTCATTCCCCCCCTCTCTCTCTTGCACACACGCGCACACACACTTTTTAGGAATCACATCTAAAGGACCTTTATAAGTCTTGTTCAAAACTGGTTGTACTCTGTGACAAAAGTTTTAGCTCAGATTTGTTAACTTGACAAATGATCCCATTTAGAGAATTTAGGGTTTTTTTAAGAATGTGCAAATGAGCAAAACAATATAGTAGAGAAAGAGAGAGAGAGAGAGAGAGAGAGAGAGAGAGAGAGAGAGAGAGAGAGAGAGAGAGAGAGAGAAAGAAAGAAAGAATATTTGAATGTTCTTAATATTTGAATGTATCTTCTTAATAAACATACTAGTAATAATGTATTATAATATTTCCTTTTTCCCTCCCTCCCTTCCCAAAAAATATTTGGGGCCACATGCAATTCTTCCTTGCTTCCTTCCTTCCTCCCTACCCTCATACCCATCTCCTTCCTTCCTTCCTCCCCTCCCCTCTCATTCCATCTCCTTTCCATCCATCCTTCCATCTCATTCCCACCTCCCTCCCTCCTTCCTTCCTTCCTCCCCTCCCCTCTCATTCTCATCTTCTTCCATCCATCCATCCATCTCATTTCCAGCTCCCTCCCTCCCTTTCTCCCCTCTCATTCCCCCCTCTTTCCTTCCTTCCTTCTTTCCTTCCTTCCTTCCTTCCTTCCTTCCTTCCTTCCTTCCTTCCATCTCATTCCCCTCTTGTTCCTTTTTTCCTTCCTTTCTGTCTCTTCCTCTTTCTCTTTCTTTCCCTCTCTCTCTCTTTTTCTCTGTCCCTTCCTTCCTTCCTCCCCCCCTCTCTCTCTTACACAAACACACACACATACCTTGTCTGAGCACATACACAGAGCCCTTCCTGGGGAGTTCTCCTGAGTGAATGCACCCAGCAGCAGGGGGGGGGGCAGAGCTTCCCTTTGCTCTCCACCATCCCGGAACTGCATTGCACTGGGGAGTTCTGTGCGAATATGCCTGGTGGTGCTGGGGGCTGAACTTGCCTTAGCTGTCTACCATCTCAGAACTGCCCCTCACTGGTGAGTTCTCCGCGGACACTCCCGACGGTGCGAGTGGCAGACTTTGTCTTAGCTCTCTCTCATCCCAGAACTGCACTGCATTGCTGTGCAGTTCTGGGACGGTGGGATATTCTTTCTTTTGGTGGTAGGAGAAGGAAGAAAGTGCTCCAGGAGGTCAGGCACCAGGCAAATGTTCAGGAGCTGCTGCACATGTGCACTGCCTGACCTCCTGCATCACTTTCTTCCTTCTCCCACCACCAAAAGAAAGAATATCCTGCCATCCCAGACCTGCACCGTGCAAGACCATCAGGACACCAGGATGTTCTTTTGCAGCAGGAGAAAGAAGAAAGTGCTCCGAGAGGACAAGCGATCATCCAGGGGCTGCTGCACATGTGTCCGCTATCTTTCTGCAAAGGCAGAGCCACCTGTCCACTGCAGAGCGATCCAAGGAGAGGAGGGGGATGCTGGAGAAAAGGCTGCCTTCCACCCGGACCCGCGTCCCTCTCGTGCCGGCTCCGTGGGGCTTCAGGCTCCGAAGCAACCCACTGGCTTCCCACCCGGCCACCTGCCTCCTCTCTTTGCAGATCGTCCATCTGACTGCAGGCGCTACTCTGGGAACTCAGCCTGTGGAGTCCACTGCCCCAAGGGGAAGGAGACTTGGTCACGGTCTGCTCCCCACATGAGAGGCTGTTTCCCACCCACCCACCAGCGGCTTCTGTCTCTTCCTCCACTTCTTCACCAGCGGTAAGTGGCTCCATGGCCGAGGAGTAGGCAGGTGGCTGTGGAGGGAGCCAGTGGGTCAATTTGGAGCCTGAAGCACTGAGGAGCTGGCATGAGAGGCACATAGGCCTGGGTGGAAGTCAGCCTTTTTTGCAGCATCCTCCTCCCCTCTTTTGATTACCCTGAAGTGGGAGGGGTCTGTCTTTGCAAAAACAGAGCAGGTACATGAGCCCCAGGATGTCTGCTTGCCCTCCTGCAGCTGCTCCTCTCAGTCCCAGCATAGCATCTGCATTTCCACCAAGGGCTGCCCACCCACCCACTGGCCAAGTGGGGCTGGATGCCAACCTCAGAAGGCAAGCGGGCATAGGGTACTGCCAGTGGAAGGCAGGTATACATGGCAAGGCCGCAGGGAAGGGAGTAGGCTGCTTGATCCCTTCCCCACAATCCTACCATGCTTGCCTGCCTCCACAAGCTGGCCACGGAGATGCCAGGAAGGCTGCATGGAAGGCAGGGAAGCATGGCAGGATGGTGGAGAAGGGTGAAAGGTCAGCTAGCTAAGCTGCGACTTGCAGGCTTACCTGGAAGACAGATGAGGAGCACAGTGCTTCAGGCAGGCAGGCTGCAGACCAGAGACTGGGCAGGAAGGGGCGGGGCAAGTGAGTGGTGACCAGGAAACCAGTTAGGGAGTATGGCCAGGCTGCATTACTCCCGGTTTGGAAATGTACGCCAGATTTTTACTACCTATTCGGGCAAACCGGACCGAACCAGGAGGAAGCCACCTCTGACATGAACATTTCCATGGAATCCATGAAAAATGGAGGTAGACAGAACATTAGCCAAGTAGTCTCTGGGCTTCACCTAGGTAAATATCAAATCGCTAACTAATTCTGAAGGAATGAGAGGTAAGGCTACGTAAAGACATGCGTAGGAAGCTACCATGATCTCAGTAGCTGGTTATTTTGGATACCTACAAGCTCATCTAATTAGCAGAACCAGATGTGGGAATAAAGGAAAGGTTACGCACAGACATACGCATTTCAGCTATGGTCTCGAGTAGTCTGTTATCTTTTAGCCCACTATCTCACTAAGCAAAGGCAGGAGTCAACCTTGGCCGGAATAGCATTCTGGATTCACTAGGGAAGAAATGGGGGAGTGAACCAAAACAATATGTTGTTGCTCTGTGCTTTGCTTGTAAAAACTATATAAAAGCCAAATAAACTCTGCGAAGGCAGACAGATATTTTGGACACAAACTGCCGTGATTGATTTCTGAAACCTACAAATTCTAAATAGCTGTAGAATATGTCCCCCACTGACAGATTCTTTATTCAGTTGTTTTGCTCCTTACAAATCACATTACAATATGATACATTTCTATTTTTATATTTATTTTATATTTATATAAGTTATATGAATTATACAAATTGTATAATTATATAAATTATATTTATATATTTAGTATTTCTATACTACTTCAGCATCAACTGCAATAATGGGGATTTTGAAATATCCTTTCCCTCTCATGCCCATCAAGCCATGCCCACACAACTGGTAGTAATTTGAAATAGGTCCTAAGGTTGTGGAAAATTTTAAAAAATAAATAAGCTACCTTGTTGAGCAACTTCAGCTCTGACAGGGCATCTTGGCTGATATCAAGGGTCTGTCTTTCAAACGTCCCCATTTGTTCTCTGATGAGATCCTCTTTGGGGACAATCACTAAGCTCATGATTTTGAAATCTGCTGCTATTTCCCCATTTTTGTCCAAGTACAGTTTCCGATAGGAAAAATTGCAAAACTCATTCTTCTCCAGGAAGGGGTGGAACTAGAATCAAAACATTGAGGAATTTTAAAACCTGAGACCTTAGATAATTATTCCATATGACCTTTACATATTCGATTCATTCTTCTAAAATAATCTAATTTGTAAATATGCTTAGTGGGGAGTGCAAGTGTCACTCATATCTTCGTAATTTAAAAAAAGAGTTCAGAAAAATTTGTTCATCGTATATTGACAAAATAAATAATTGGAAAAAATGTCAACTGTAGGGAACATTGCAGGTCACAAATAAATGGAACAATTTTCCTTCCCTATGTTTCCTATTATTTACTTTTGTATTTTCTTCGTATGTTATACTACAGATGAAACTCAAAAAATTAGAATATCGTGCAAAAGTTCATTTATTTCAGTAATGCAACTTAAAAGATGAAGCTAATATATGAGATAGACTCATTACATGCAAAGCAAGATAGTTTAAGCCATGATTTGTCATAATTGTGATGATTATGGCTTACAGCTCATGAAAACCCCAAATCCACAATCTCAGAAAATTAGAATATTGTGAAAAGGTGCAATATTCTAGGCTCAAAGTGTCCCACTCTAATCAGCTAATTAAGCCATAACACCTGCAAAGGGTTCCTGAGCCTTTAAATGGTCTCTCAATCTGGTTCAGTAGGAATCACAATGACAGGAAAGACTGCTGACCTGACAGTTGTGTAGAAAACCATCATTGACACTCTCCATAAGGAGGGAAAGCCTCAAAAGGTAATTGCAAAAGAAGTTGGATGTTCCCAAAGTGCTGTATCAAAGCACATTAATAAAAAGTTATGTGGAAGGGAAAAGTTCCTCTCGTCAAGCTGCTCCTGAACAACAAACAACATCAGAAGCCTCTTACCTGGACTAAAGAAAAACAGACTTGGTCTGTTGCTCAGTGGTCCAAAGTCCTCTTTTCTGATGAGAGCAACTTTTGTATCTCATTTGGAAACCAAGGACCAAGAGTATGGAGGAAGAATGGAGAGGCACACATTGCAAGATGCTTGAAGTCCAGTGTGAAGTTTCCACAGTCTGTGTTGATTTGGGGAGCCATGTCATCTGCTGGTGTTGGTCCACTGTGCTTCATTAAGTCCAGGGTCCTCGTTTACAAGGAGATTTTGGAGCACCTCATGCTTCCTTCCGCAGATGAGCTTTATGGGGATGCTGACTTCATTTTCCAGCAGGACCTGGCACCTGCCCACACTGCCAAAAGCACTCAAACCTGGTTCAATGACCGTGGGATTACTGTGCTTGATTGGCCAGCAAACTCGCCTGACCTGAACCCCATAGAGAATCTATGGGGCATTGCCAAGGGAAAGATGAGAGACATGAGACCGAACAATGCAGAAGAGCTGAAGGCCGCTATTGAAGCATCCTGGTCTTCCATAACACCCCAGCAGTGCCACAGGCTGATAGCTTCCATGCCATGCTGCATTGAGACAGTAATTGCTGCAAAAGGGGCCCAAACCAGGTACTGAGTGCATATGCATGCTTATACTTTTCATAGGTCCGATATTGTTCTATGTACAATCATTTTATTGATTGCATGTAATATTCTAATTTTCTGAGATTGTAGATTTGGGGTATTCATGAGCTATAAGCCATAATCATCGCAATGATGACAAATCATGGCTTGAACCATCTTGCTTTGCATGTAATGAGTCTTATTTCATATATTAGTTTCACCTTTTAAGTTGCATTACTGAAAAGAAATGAACTTTTGCACAATATTCTAATTTTTCGGGTTTCCCCTGTATAAACTAATAAAATTGTTGTTAACATAGAAACAAGAGCATGTAAGAACTACCCATTTCATAGAACAAGGAAGAGCCCTCTCTAAGACGTTTACAGATTAAGCATATTGTCCCCAACTATCTGGGCCCTCATTTTACTAAGCTTAAGATGTTTTATCTGGTATTCCAGAATGAATGAGTCCGAAATGAGGAAATGAACTTTGTTACAAGAGAGAATTAGGCTGAATGAGAAGAAAAAGAGGAGCAGTTTTAGAAGTCCTGTCTCCCCTTCACTGATTGCCATAATGCTAAGAACGAGCAACCATCAATCAAAGATTTAACTCAGATTCCTGCAGAGAGAAAAAAGTTGGGCTAGATGACCTCAGGATCTCCTTCAAATTTATGAATGTAAAATTCTGTTATACTGATCACAAACTGATGCATAACAGAATCTATTTAAATACATTTTTTAATATTGGAAATGATTCTATATAATATGTGTGATCAGTGCCCACTCTTGGAACCTTATCCCAGGATTGATTAGATTGATAAACCTATTGGCCTTTTATAGCACAAGGAGGTTGAAAAGGTTCCCCTCCTCCTTTGCACTTCTTCTCTGAAAGAACTAAGTTTGATGGATACTTGTTAGGACTCCTTACCTTCCATGGCTGCAATCTTAGAGCCCTCAAACTCTTTTCACTCTCCTTCCTTCTCCTCCTCGATCTGGAGGAATATGCAGCATTCAAAGCATAAGCCAAAGTCTTAATAACACTGTGAATATAGTAGTGATTTTTAACCTGGATCCTGTTCCTTTTCGTCTCGCTCTCCATTGGGGCTTTCTGGGTGCACATTTTCCGGCTTTTGACCGAAAAGATGTTCTTGGATAAAGAACAGTGAAAAGACTGTTCTTCAAACTCAGGGTCCAGAAACAAAATAGGTACAAATGTATTATCATTCAGCCATTCTTTCTGCAGAAAAGCAAACGTCCAGATACTATGGACGTGTTTGTACACCATGTGCTTTTTCCTGCTATATGTTCCCAAGTCTGTCATGATCCAGACTTTCCCTTCAACGGGTCTTGGCAAACCTTCAAGCGTTAAATGGAAAGGATAAATTCTTTCCCAGATGGAACTATATTCTAGGAAGTGAACCAAAACATTGACTTGTCTCCATTTGGAGAAGGCACGCCTGAAGTATGCTAAGTTGATTGTATTTGAGAATTGTTGTGATATAACCACACAGATTCCATTCCTGACAAGCAAAGGAGTAAAAGTCCTCATGAAAGACTCTCCATTCTCTGTTTTTGAAGCAAAGAGACCAATTAAGATCCATCTGAAATGGAGGAGCAGTTGCACAATTCCTGGATAATGGATTCCTTCTTTTGTGGACATCCGGTAGAAAAAAGGGAATTGTCTTTTGTCACTCAGAGCCTCTGAAACAATCCCCGAACTGATCTGCAAAAACAATCAAGAATGCTGTGTTATTCTTGGGATCAAATCAAGTACAAACAACAAGATTTTAATAAATCCAACCTGGTTCTCATGAATATATTAGAACTGTTGATTGTTGATTAATTCTTAGCTTTATATATGTAAATATCTCAGTTTGTTTATTTATTGAATACTTCAGTTGGAAGACTGAGACTGAGGTGGGGGCCCACGAATCGTATATCTATAAACCAAAATAGCAATAATACATTCTGGATTAGTGTTCTTGAGATTGTGATTTTATTTTATTTCAAAATGACTGGCTTAGTTCAATGTAATAGCTGTTTTGCACCTGTCTTTCGCAGTACTCTTTTCAAATTTGGATACTCTCCCCTTTGTAAACAAATTACTAGTCTACATAGAAAGATTACCTATCTAGAATCTTTAATCTGTGCTCTCCAAGCAGAAACTAGATGTCTACTTCAGCCATTCCACTCTATGGCGATGCCATGCTATCAGCCCCCTCTGCCACAAAGATCTTGCAGGAGAAGAGCAGTCTGGACAACCGTGGGATCTGGCAGGTTGAGAGCTGTGAACCATAAACACAAAGCTTTTGCTGTGACCCAGCAAAACAGATATAGTGCCCTTGCTGACCTTAATGGGGACACTAAAGAGATAGGTCAAGGTAGTTGTGATAATGATGACTCAAATAAGCAGGGGATCGTGGTCCAAAACAAAGAACTTTCTTCGGAAATGCGAAATGGGGAACCAGGTATCACACATCAGTCGCAGAAGATGATCAAGGTATGTAGAAAGAGAAGTCACCTTCTGGTTGGTGATTCAATCGTAAGGGATGCAAATTTAGGAGAGGATATGGAGGTTTTAAAAGAGGTCAGGTGTCTGCCAGGTGATACTGCCAGCAGAGACAAGAGGCCATATTCTTAAGATAGTCAAGAATGCAAGTAAGGATTGTGACATTGATGCTATTATACATCTTGGCACTAATGATCTATCCCAGAAAGATGTACTTTCTGTGCAGAATGATTTCCAGAACTTGGGGTATGAACTTAATAGTATAGGTTGTAGACTTACCTTTTCAGATGTTTTACCTGTATATAAGGAACAAAAAGGGAAGGGCCAGCATGTAGCAGAGTTTAATGTTTGGCTAAAGGAGTGGTGTAAAAGGGAAGGCTTTGGTTTTATTAGTCGTGATGCCTGTAGCTGGTCCAATGAAAAACTGTACAAAAGAGATGGGTTGCACCCATCCAAGAAAGGGACTGAGTTACTTGGCATTACATTCACAGATTTTATTGATAAACATTTAAACTGAAGAGCGGGGACAGAGAATTAATAGCTACAGAACATTTCTGTCCCCAGCAAACTAAAATTCATAGGGTTATAAGTGCATGTAACATATATGTGTGTGTGGGTAAGATTATTACTCCTGCTGTCAAGCAAAAACAAGCATTTAATAGTGATTGCCGTACCATGTGCATGAATCACACAAGTGGCAAGAAAATGCGGGCAGTCAGGCATAACACAGGTTATGTAGACAGTAAACACAAGGTCAATCAAAATGGACTCAAATGTCTATACACCATTGCACAGAGTATGAGGAATAAACATGGCAAATTAAAAATTCAAGTAAAAGAGGGCAGATACGATATTATTTCCATTACAGAAACTTGGTGGGATGAAACCGACAAATGGAACATACAGCTAGAAGGATTTAAATTATTTAAAAGAAATAAACCAAATAAAAGAGGAGGTGGAGTTGCACTATATATAAGAAATAACTACGTCTCTACAGAAATAGAGCACAACAATGATGAGAACTATCTTGAATGTATTTGGGTCAATATTAAAGGTTGTGGGGGAAATGACATTGCCATAGGTCTATACTACAGGCCAACCAACCAAGCAGAGGAAATAGATGAACTTTTTGCTAGTCAGCTAACTAAGGTATGTAGGAAGCACACCACAATAGTAATGGAAGATTTTAACTACCCTGACATCAACTGGGAAACAAACTCTGCACCAAGTGGAAGATCCAACAGATTCCTAACAAACCTAGCAGACAACTTTGTTTTCCAAAAAGTAGAGAAGGGAACAAGGGGATCAGCCATATTGGATTTAATTCTCACTAACAGAGAGGAAATGATAAAAGGTGTTGAAGCCATAAGAACCCTGGGGGCAAATGACCATGCAATATTGGAATTCAACATTATGCAAACAGAAGTAGTAGAACAAAGTAAAACTAGAGTCTTGGACTTTAAGAAAGCTAATTTCAATAAACTTAGAGAGAGCTTGGGAAAAATTCCATGGATGAGAATCCTCAAGGGGAAAACAACTCAAAAAGCTTGGGAAATTTTGAAAAATGAGATTACAAAAGCCCAGACTAGCACAATACCAATGAAGAAGAAAAATAACAGCTCCCAAAAGAAACCAGCATGGCTGCATAAAGAACTATCTGACAAACTGAAAGACAAAAAGGTAGGTATAAAAAGTGGAAGGAGGGGGACATAACTAAGGCAGAATATCAGCAAATAGCCCAAGCCTGTAAAGATGAAGTGAGGAAAGCTAAGGCTCACAATGAAGAAAGCCTTGCCACAAAGGTAAAAATTAACAAACAAACAAAAAGCTTCTTCCAACATGTTAAAAACAAGAAAAAAAGTTTAGGAAACAATTGGTCCATTGCTAGGAGAAAGTGGCAAGAAAGTGACAAGCAACACAGAGAAAGCAGAACTATTTAACTCATGTTTTGCATTTGTCTTTACACAAAGGGATAAAACAGCCCAACCTATCAAAAGCAGCACCACAAAAGTCAGATTAGGAACACAAATTGAAATAAGGAAGAAAATGGTAAGTGAGCACCTGTCTACCCTAGACGAGTTCAAATCACCAGGACCGGATGGATTACACCCCAGGGTTCTGAAGGAACTAGCAGACGAGATCTCAGAACCACTGAATTATATCTTTCAGAGATCCTGGAACACCGGGGAATTACCAGAGGACTGGAAAAGAGCTGATGTGGTTCCGATCTTCAAAAAAGGGAAAAAATTAGATCCAGGAAACTCCAGACCTATCAGCCTGACCTCAATACCAGGAAAGATTCTGGAAAAAATAATCAAGCAACGAATTTGCGAACACCTAGAAGCAAACAAAGTAATAGCCAAAAGCCAACATGGATTTGTCAAAAACAGATCATGCCAGACTAATCTTATTGCATTCTTTGATAATGTGACAAAATTAGTGGACCAGAGGAATGCCATCAATATAGTTTACTTGGAATTCAGTAAGGCTTTTGATAAGGTAGACCATAACCTACTACTAGATAAAGTAGAAAAAAGTGGGTTAGACAGCATCACCACCAGATGGATTCGTAACTGGCTGACCAACCGCACTCAACGTGTAGTCCTCAATGAAACTGCATCTACATGGAGGGAAGTATGCAGTGGAGTACCCCAAGGCTCTGTTTTAGGCCCAGTACTCTTCAACATCTTCATCAATGATTTGGATGAGGGAATAAATGGGGAACTCATCAAATTTGCAGATTACACCAAGCTGGCAGGAGTAGCCAACACTCCAGAAGATAGGCTTAAGATACAGAAGGATCTTGACAAACTTGAACATTGGGCACTATCTAACAAAATGAAATTCAATGGTGAAAAGAGTAAGGTTCTACATTTAGGCAACAAAAATGGAATGCACAGGTACAGTACAGGTGGTACCTTGATCAGTAGTGGTAACTGTGAAAGGGATCTTGGAGTCCTAGTGGACAACCATTTAAATATGAGCCAGCAGTGTGCAGCAGCTGCCAAAAAAGCCAATACAGTCCTAGGCTGCATCAACAGAGGGATAGACTCAAGATCACGTGAAGTGTTAATACCACTTTATAATGCCTTGGTAAGGCCACACTTGGAATACTGCATTCAGTTCTGGTCGCCACGATGTAAAAAAGATGTGGAGACTCTAGAAAGAGTGCAGAGAAGAGCAACAAAGATGATTAGGGGACTGGAGACTAAAACATATGAAGAATGGTTGCAGGAACTGGGTATGTTTAGCTTAAGAGAAAGAAGCAATGGGTGGAAACTAATCAAGGAGAGAAGCAACTTAGAACTGAGGAGAAACTTCCTGACAGTTAGAACAATTAATCAGTGGAAAAGCTTGCCTCCAGAAGTTGTGAATGCTCCAACACTGGAAGTCTTTAAGAAGATGTTGGATTGCTATTTGTCTGAAACGGTATAGGGTTTCCTGCCTAGGCAGGGGGTTGGACTAGAAGACCTCCAAGGTCCCTTCCAACTCTACTATTGTATTGTATTGTATTGTATTGTATTGTAAGAAAAATCTCATTGGGACCTTTGATCTTTTATGATGTATTTTAGCAGATTAGGGTAAAAATGGTTGACATGTTGGCTAATGTAATTTTTAAAATAAGCTGGTTATTTAATGCTACTGATGACTATGCATCCATATGTTTTTACTAAATGTACTTAAGATGTCTTAAGTATAGTTAGTAAAAAATGTACTTAAGACTCTGAATAAAGTTAGTACATAATTTGGAGTTCCTCTTGCACTCATGGGTACTGCTCAATGAGCAGCTGGCAGCCATGGGTAGAGGGTCTTCACAGGGATTCTTCTGCTGTACCAACTGTGCTTCTTCCTCTACTGGGAAGCCTTGCTCATTTTTTAGCCTCCTTCAGGCTTAAGAGGGGGCCAAAAAATGAGTGTTCAATCACTGCTGCATCTCTCTTTTTACAGATGTCCCTTTGATTGGACACAGAGGCTCTCCTCACATTCACATATGTGCAGCAGAATCCCACAAACAAGGGAGATGGTATCATGACAAGATATTTGTGCTTTCATCCTTGCCTACTCCCCACTATGATCTCAATCCCTGATCATGACACTTTCAATGGCCAAAGGAGCTCTTCAATTCCATAGAGAAGATATGGCTGGATGTATCACTAATCAACCACCTTCCCTCTCCTTTTACAAATTACAAATCACATATATTTCCCGAATATAAGACATCCCCGGATAATAAGCCCAATCAGCTTTATATATATTTTTTATTTTTAAAACAAACAAAAACCAAAACAACACATACAAAAAGTTTTCCTTGATTTTGTCAAGCATGTTTGGTTACAGGGTTTTGTGCATCAATTTTTACAATTAGAAATAATATCACTAATTACGCATCAAACATGACTAAATACATCACTTTCATTGAGCATCCTGTGTTCAGATTACCATTACTCATCCTTCATTTCAACCACAATGTCACCAATCAACCATAAAATATAGAATACTTATAGTGTAACATATTCAACTCCGGTAATAATTTTCCATTGTTAATCCAATTGTTAATAGTTATTGAATATTTCAATTCATGTATGTGTACAAATTACAAATCACATATACCCTGTTTCCCCCAAAATAAGACATCCCCAGATAATAAGCCCAATCAACTTTTGAGCACATGCACTAAAATAAGCCCTCCCCTGAAAATAAGCCCTCCCAAAATATTGCAACACAGAAGCAGCCATGAGGTGACCACACTCACTGGCTCCTGCACCTCAAAAATAATAAGACCTCCCCCAAAATAAGTCCAAGTACTTATTTTGGCGGTCAAAGGAAAATAAGACCCTATTTTATTTTGGGGAAAACATGGTACAAACCTGCGGGATTTTGTAGAAGCCTACTAATGTTGACATCTGGATTGAGGCATCCCAGTCAGCTCCATCAATAAGGGCCAAAATATTCTCCTTCTTTCCACAGCTGTAGTTGGGAACATTGGCTTCTCCAGTAGAGAGTATGTTCAGTAAGGCATGTGAAGTGCCAAGGGTACTCAAATAGTTGTCATGGATGTGATAGCCAAGTGTGAGATTGTGCAGGAAATGGGGATTCTTGTTGACCACTTGAACGGCAAACATATAGCGTAGGATTTTTGAAAGATCAGTAAAACCCCTGTGTTTAAAAATGTACATTTTATCATTATGGTCATTATCATCTTCGTCTTCGTCATTTTCATCATCAAAGAAATGGCAAAATACTTTTTAAAAACATTTCATCCTCTTTGTTTCCACAAAACTATTGAGTCTTAAGGAAACAGTGATCCAAAACCAGATGAATGAAGCTCCATAATTCATAAGGCTGAATCAATTTCAACAACAAAGCTCAGGAAGAGATTCTAGTGGGTAAATCTAGTTGTCAATGCACCTGGCTAGAAAGTGGGAGACTGTGGCTTTAAGTCCTGCCTTAGTCACGAAAGTCTTCTGGGTGTTTTGGGGCCAGTCACTCTCTCTCTCAGCCGAACATATATCACAGGATTATTGTTGTGAGAAAAACAGGAGGAGGAACTTTTGTTAAATAAATGCCTTGAGTTATTTGTTAAAATAATAAAACAGGATGTATATAAATGTGTGTATGAATAAATGAATGAATGAAAGAAAGAAAGAAAGAAAGAAAGAAAGAAAGAAAGAAAGAAAGAAAGAAAGAAAGAAAGAAAGAAAGAAAGAAAGAAATATAGATATAGGAGTATGTGAAATGTTAGAATGTAACAGACTGAATGACTTACGACTTAGTCTGAATAGAAGGAGCCACCTCAAAAGGCAATATTATGTCCTCTTTTTTGGCAGCAGTGGAAACTATGCCAATCAGATGGTCTCCTGGCCTATAAAAGCTCCATGGCATGTTTTCATTTTGGTGCTCCAAACTAATCAGGCAGTTCGTTCTAAGCTTCCCAGAGACTCCCTGGGATACCAGCAGCATCAGAAGCAGAAGCAAAAGCAGAAGCTCCATAATTCATACAGAGGAATCAATCCCCATTTCTAAGCAAGAAAAACAGAAAGAATTTAAAACATTCTCACGAAATGAGAATCCCAGCACCTTTCAGGATTCAGAAAGAGACAAACCGAGGTTCCCCTGGAAATAAGAGAAACATACATTCGAGAGCACAGTCCCTGCCTGTCTTTAAACTGATGCTGCATAGTGTGTGATCTGAATCATTTCTCCTTTTCTGATGCAAGATCCCTTCCATATTGTTTCTGTCTCTATGTTTACATCACAAGCAGTCACTGGAGACATAGCAGAAGGGGCCTCAAAGGTCAAGATGGTGATAATTAAAGTGAGAACAACTTCTCTGGAGTGTTTGAAGTTCTTCCATGGTTACATGCACAGAATGTCAGAGGAGAAAATCATATTGATGAAAAATCACAGATACACTTGGAGAGGGGAGAATGTTTGGCAGCGATATATGGGCTTCAGCTGCCATCCTTTTCCTATCAATGACAGTGCAATCACAGTGGACCTCTAAGCAGCTTCCAGAGAAGGTGGGCTCACCTGGCAGCTCTCTAGATAAGTCTGGATAGTGAAATCTTGAGGTTGTCTTCCTACCATTTTCTATCATAGATTATTTTCTCATTCACATGGCACAACACTGAAAGCTTCCCATTCAAGGACCAGAGGATACTGGTTCTGTGGGCGTGGCTTGGTGGGCGTGGCAGGGGAAGGGATACTGCAAAATACCCATTCCCTCCCCACTCCTGGGGGAAGGATGTTGCAAAATCTCTATTCCCACCCCACTCTGGGGCCAGCCCGAGGTGGTATTTGCCGGGTATCCAAACTACTCAAAATGTCCACGACTGGTTCTCCAGAACCTGTCAGAACCTGCTGAATTTCACCTCTGATCATGTGGCTTTTTTTTAGTAAGACACCTCCATCTGTTTTCTTTTTCTCTTTTCTGGTTCAAGTCTTCACAGGAGGTTTTGAACCATCTAGGTGCTGTTTTGCAGTTGGTTCATTCCTGTTGGGTTATGTCCAGAAATGGTGTTAGTTGATGATCCAACACCAAAATCATGGAACTTTTGAGATTCCACAAGGTCTAAGGCAGGGATGGTGAACCTATGGCATGCATGCCACAGGTGGCACACAGAGCCATTTGTCAGGGCACGCAAGGCGCTGCCCTTTCAGCTGGACAGAGAGCATCTGCGTGCTGGCCAGCTGAGTTCACCCTTTTTTAAAGCCATTTTTCGCCCTCCCCAGGCTCCAGAGCCTTTATAGGAGCCTGGGGAGGGCGAAAAGAGCCTCCCCACCCCCCTGGAGGCCTTCTGGAGGCTTCATGAGCTTCCCTGAAGCCTCCGGAGTGCAAAAAACCAGCCCTACGTGCAAACCGGAAGTTCAGGACCGGACTTCCGGTTTGCTCGGAGGGTCATTTTGACTGCTCCGGAGGCTTCAGGGAAGCATCCTGAAGGTCCCTGAAGCCTCCGGAGGGCTTCTGGGGGGGGCGGAGGAGGCTGTTTTCACCCTCCCCAGGCTCCTATAAAGCCTCTGGACCCTGCATGCAAAAAATGGGGGGAGCACCTATAGTGCGCGCATGCACACTGGGGGGGTCGCACATTGCATTATAGGTGCGGCACACCCACACATGACCCCCCTGTGCACCCCCCACTTATGGCACGCGAGCCAAAAAAGGTTCACCATCGCTGGTCTAAGGTGTCACCTAAAACCTGCATAAATAACTGTGGTTGGTAATCCAGAATATTGCAACTCAATGGTCATCTAAATGCTCTTGACCAAGGTCATGGAACTCTGAGGTCCCACAAGTTTTATGAACTAAAACCTTCCATCTTCGCGTTCTTGACATCCAACTCCACTGGTCTCACCTACTTTTGAGAAATAGGCCATACAGAAAAAGAGACCTTGTTAAAATAGACTTAGATTTAGAATATTTGTAGCTCAGGGTTGAAATCTGGCCAGTGGGCCCACCCTGGAAACAGTGAAGGACAAGCCCGCAGTGCCTGTGCCAGTGAAAACACAGCTCAGGAGGGTGCGTGCGGCCTGCCTAGGCTCTTTTTTGCTGGCAGAGAGCTGCAGGAGGCCATTGTGGCCAAAAATGGAGCCTCAATGAGGGATGTTGAGCTGGCCCTGCCCCCTGGCCATGCCTTCCCACTAGTTTGATACCCCTGATCTATAATTTCATCATCTACAGGTAGTCCTCGACTTCCAACAGTTCATTTAGTGACCGTTCAAAGTTACAACGGCATTTTGAAAAGTGACTTATGTCTGTTTCTCACACTTATGACCATTGCACCATCCCCTTGGTCACATGATCAAACATCAGATTCTTGGCTACTGGTTCATAGGCATGATGCTTGCAGTGTCCTGGGGTCATGTGATCCCATGTGATCCCTTTTGCAACCTTCTGACAACCAAAATCAATGGGGAAGCCAGATTCACTTAACAACCATGTTACTAACTTAACAAATGCAATGATTCCCTTAACAATTGTGGCAAGAAAAGTCATTAAAAAAACAAATGTTTCACTTAGCAACATAAATTTTGGGCTGAATTGTGGTCGTACTTTGATGACTACCTGTACTACCTAGGCATGAGTATGAATGTATCATTTTCTCCTCTTTTCCTGAAATGTATAAATATGAATACATCCTTTTCTCTGTGGGAGTCCATCCCATTTATTTTCTGGAGGGAGTTCCTCCAGGATGCACTGATTAAATAAATAAATATTACATTGAGCCTTGATTGTTGGTTTTGGGGTCCTGCTTTGATTCCACAAGACTCCCATCCTCTTTTTTAGAATCATGTATCCTCTGCATCTCTCTTATGTCAGTATAACTATCTCATTTCTCATTCTTTGCTTCCTTGGTTGCACGACAATTCTGTTAATTGTTTTAATTTATTTTTGATGATTATCTTTCATTTTAATTTGATTAATACCACACTTTTCATATTTTTTATTTCCTTCAGCTTTAAACAACCTTAATTGTCAAACAGATGCAAATAAAGCATGGAAACCCAACCATATTTGCAATGAATAATTACACATTTCTAGCCTAAGAAACAATATTGCTATTATTTAACTACTTTTATCATTAGATGTTCCTTAGTGTTTAGATCCGGTCTAAGGATGATAATGTAGCACTTGGGGATGAAGATGCAGCCTAGCAGGCCAGCACTGGAGGCCAAAATGGAGAAGATCTGCACAGTCACCATGGACTTTCCTTTGGTGCTCAGGTAGGTGGGCAGGAAGGAGATCCAGACACTGCAGAAGACCAGCATGCTGAAAGTGATCAGCTTGGCTTCATTGAAAGCACCAGGCAGGTTCCTGGCCAGAAAGGCCACCACGAAGCAAATGGCAGCTAGGAAGCCCATGTAGCCAAGATCAACAATAAACATGGTGACAGAGCCTTCATTGCATTGGAGGATTATCTCTCCAGGCTGGGAATGCAGGTCAGAGTCAGGGAATGGAGGAGAAATTCCCAGCCACATGGCACAGATGATCATTTGGCCAGAAGAACAAGAAAGGATTATGGAGTTGGTCAGTCTCTTCCCCAACCATCTCTTCACTTGGTTTCCTGGTTTTGAGGCCAAGAAGGCCAACACCACAGTGATTGTTTTGGCCAGGAGGGAAGAAATGGCAACTGAGAAGACAATACTGAAGATCGTTTTTTGAAGAAGGCAGGTTGCTTGCCTTGGTTTTCCAAAGAAGAAAAATGTTGATAAGAAGCAAAGCAGGAGGGAAACCAGGAGGATGTAAGAGAGGTCCCGGTTGTTGGCTTTGACAATGGGACTTTCTCGGTCTTTAATGAATATGATTAAAACAATACCTGTGATTACGAACAAGAATAAGGTAAAGGAGGCTGTGATGATGCCCAAAGATTCTTCATAGGACAGGAAGGTTATTATTTTGGGGATACATTGGACACGATCCTTGTTCGGAAATTTATCATCCGGGCACATGGTGCATTCTTCAGTATCTGAGAAAACAGAAAGTAATATTCCATTTATACTTTCTTCTTTCACAT